>JARPRG010000508.1:776258-865433 GCA_031001745.1 Hartigia nigra
ATGAAGAACACGTACTCGTTTTATCCTCCTCGCTACACTACCGACTAATGGTAGCTCGACAGAGCGTTAATGGCAAATTGCTCGTGACACAATTAACTAAAGTACTTCACTGCAACGAAGACACTAGTGAAGTCCACAATGGCTGAAGCATCCAGTCCGCTTTAAAGAAATAATTAATAAATTCTTCCGCATTGGTAACTTGCGTCTGGCCTATCAATATTGGTTCCTTATTGACCAGCAGTAAAAAGGCAGTCGTGACTATACAAGTGTTACTGTATAATAAAATCTTACTGCATCCATGTGCGGTGCTGTAAGATGCCATGGGAATGGTAGAAAATAACATTTGAAAGTATTAAATTACCAGTTATGCTTTTAGCTTCGATTTACATATGTATGTACTAGGCATTGCATGCATGATTCTAACTAAAAACGGACCGCGCAGAAAATTGTATGTAATGAACATAAAAATATGGCATAGGAAATCTATGCTATTTAAGAATTGACAATTGTCCAAGTATTAATGCACACTATGCTCCATTCAACATTATCGTTGTACTCAACCGCAGGAGATAAACGTATGTATTGCATATAGAAGTAAAATAATTCAATAATCTCAACACGGAGTATTCGTATCATACACTGCGCACCCAATACGAAACACACGTGGTAGCCATTTGCACTGTAACGTACCCCAGATAATAAGCTAGTGACATGTTGTGCTCTTTCACAGCCATGTTTGAATTTCGACACAGTCCAAAAGAAAATATCGGGCACGTCTAATCTGTCCTGTTGACTTGATACAAATGAACAGAACCTGACAAAATGATGATCTGAACACCTGAGTAGTCATTCACACCTAAGGCACGCAAGCGCCTACACTCTAGATCAATGAGTGGGGTTCGCATCATTCTATTAATATTAATAGATGATGATCTAAACAAAAATTGCACAAGCCCAAAAGAATATTTATTACAAATTTTGCATGTGTTTTTATTGTAAATTCAAAGATCGATCTTGCGTATAAAATAACATTATATTAACTACCCACTTCAACGTTAGGCAGTATGGTTTATAAAAAGAAAATCAGTATTCCAACGTACGGTATAAATATATGTATAGTTATCATTAGCGTGTCGTGAAATTATTTGGAGTGTATTGTGAAATCAATAAATGTTAATCAATGTGTGACAAGTATTCAGTAACGTAGGTTGTTATTTAATCCGCCTATAAGAACTTTGTTTTCCTTGATTTATCCTAATTGAATTTCATAAAAGAAGAAAGACGACAATCTTACAGCGGTTGATATTTAAAATGTTAAATCCAATTCATGAATGTCAAATCGGTCATAACCATAAATATCTTACAGGTTCCAAAAATATAGTCAACTTACTTGTACTCCCCGCGCTGTGGTAGAGGATTTTGAAAGCGCATTGTTCTGCCACTTGGTTAAACTAGGGATTTACACGATTACCTCATATAAACGCGATCGACTATAAATACGACATTGAGAACACAACTCATCGCTTCGAAGTGCAAAAGCAAACTGAGACAAGTGACGGGCTGTACAAGTGAAAAAAAAGGTGGTTATGATCGACTCACCAATTTCCATTACGTATACCTTGAGAGATCCTTGTCCGATTTGTCAACAGGCATAAGAATTCTATAGAAAAAAAGAGCATCCGAATTAAGTCTCAAAAAACGTATAGGAAAAAGAAGACACAAAAATTATCTAGAGACGCGACAAGAAAAAAAAACAAGAAATTTATTTATCCATAAAGTAGGCCAATAGATTGCGCTTAATACGGTAGTTATTCGCTTGTTAAAAATTTCGACAATCCACGGTCGTTAGATCGCATAGAGCAATGGCGGCAAATTGAAATTTTCTAAAGATACATGCACTGACTACGATGAAAATTCAATAAAAAATTACAGAAACGCGACAATCGTGCAATGTCATAAATATCGTGCGTATCGATTTTGCTTTTTGTTATGCTACTAGAAGAAAGGGAAGTGAAATAAAATAACGAAAAAATGTATCGTGCATTCCACGCTTGTATTGGAACCACGGTAAACGTGCTTTAGTCAGACAAATGGTTAAAGCAAACTAAACACGTTTCCTTCCTCTGAATGAAAGAATTGCCGACTCACAATGATCGATGCTGCCGACCGTAACTATTCGTCACGTTGATGATCCGTCCGGTGTGGAGGTGTAAGCACGTTTGAATCTATGCTAATGGTATACAGAGAGAACGATGATACATGGATCATCGGTAACGTTTGCGAGGCTTCGTCGGACTCAATTAGAGGTCAAGTTAGACGAGATTCTACATAGTATACGGGCAGGGAAGGGGAGGGGACACTTTAATTTCATTTATTAGAGTAATCGTTGGGAATACTACGCATTATTAGTGCGGATACCTGATTATTACTAATCTGTGAATACAGGTCGAGGCTAAAATCGATCTACGTCTTTTGGTATTCATGAACCTATTTACATTTGATGCCAACTATATCTCCCTGTATATTCCTGTATTTCTGGCATCGATGCACTACGTTATTGGAGAACCTTAATGCACCATCCCACGTGTATATCATCAGAATAATTATAACGAGTTTTAATGAATATCAGCAATAAAGAGATAATATGCTGGATGAGAATGAACTAAAAAGATAGAGAAGGTGATTTTAACTATAGCGCAGTGTTTGAGGTCAGAGGTCAAGTTTCGTCGGCTCAAGGTTGCTGACGCAAGAATGTCGACGTTACATTAATAGCGACGAAGAGTCTCGTATATTCTGGTATGCCAGAAAAAGAAATATTACAACAGATATCTCATCAGTGGATTTAAATGGTTTGACGATTTCTGCCGAACTAAATCGGCCAGTACCTAGCGAATCGAATTACGACGAGACAGCGTAGCCATTATTCGCGAAGGCTTCACGTTAAATTTATGGAACAAAGACGATCGTCCCTTTTCTCTTGAGAGAGAGAAGAGGAAAGATAGAAGAGAAACTGCTTGGCTTGGCTGTTCTTTCGAACCACTGCGCAATAAATTACCATTCCCTCACGCTCGGACGTTTAGGTGGTAAAGCAGCCGAGACTTGCCATCTTGTGAACTTACCCTTCAGGATCATGATGATGCTTGTTCCTCTTCTTATTCAAGAAGATCCAAGTTCGTACGTGATGCTTTTTTCTGTTAGACTCCTTTTTAGGTCTCCCGAAATTAGGTTTACTGCTACGTCCGGTACGCGACCTGGAGAACATCCTGAATCGGATTCCACGTAGTTTTACTGTATTATTCGGATGAGAATATTCTCACTACTGGATCATCGTGTGATTCTATCGTCGATTAATAACACCGGTTCATTGGAGATTGTTCATTGATGCAGGAAAGAGCCAGGCTTTTTCGACACAATGACCAGACTGTCGGTTCTTGTACAAAGCTAGTATTGTCTTGGAGTTCAGTCTCGAGCCCAGCTTAGGGCAGAATAAAGAGAATGTTACAGTCCTATTGTATAAGGTAGACAGTACCAAGTTCATGCGGTCGACAATCTGTCACTGAGGTTTAACTTCACTCACTGAATTAAGGCAACGTGCATGGTCCAAGAATGTACTATAGTAGTCGTGTTGAACTCTGATGAACTCTCACTGTCGAAAAACCCGTCTCTCCGGAACACCTTGGCGAAACGCAAAAGAGAAGGGATTCCTGCCAGGAAGGGATTTACGACAACGAAAGCGAATTGACGAGTACCTAAGAAAGAAGTCACTTGGTAATTTTTATGCTACACGCGTTATGCTCTACACTCCGCATCTGTCCACCAACTGTTGACCATATAAGGATCACAGAAAACACTAGTGAGTTGTACAAGAATTTTCTCAATATTAAGAGGTGCAGATATGGTGACATCTGACTTCCTTTTGCGTATATGGCGTCTCCTTGAGGAACCGTGGCTTTTTATCTGGGACGACTGTTTCTCGAACATACAAGAAAAGGATCTTGGGAATGAACTCAAACGGGTCCTAGTACGTTGTAGACGTGTAGCGATACGCCATAAAATTGAAATTAGATACATCTTTCATTCTTCTGAGGATCGTCAGAGGTGACTACGTGCTTTAGTAGACCGCCCACGTTATGATGTACAACCTGATTTCTGACTTGAGATTTATTTATATAAACATAGAACTGCTTGCGAATAATCTAAAGACGTAGGCATCCTTTTATTATTTTTTCTATAAAGTAGTCGCGTACAGAGCAGCAACACTATCAAGCAACAAAGTTGAGCAATAAAGAGTGACTGATATACGAGTCACGTTTTATTGTATTTTCTACGGGTCCCGCGTGTAGCTAGTATGACATTACAGTTAGCTGCAGTAAACTTGTCGAATAATCGAGAAATAAATATCACTGATATATCTCTAAGAATCTCGTGAGTTATTATCTTATGAAATGCATTGCCAAATGAGAGGTGCGGCCATTCAATAAATACCAATGCCCCGAAGAACGTGAGAAACATCTAAAGGACTTTACTTATCCACAAATTGTCTGCATTATACAATTATACAAATTTAGCATAGAGAATAGCGTGCAATGCACTTTAACGACACTTCCTGAAGACTACCTATTAAATCGTACACGAAGCATAAAGAATCTTCTCAGTCTCGACAAAATTTCCACAAAGAAATCAAATCGTGCCAGACAGAATCAGCAGGCGAGACACGCTTCGATCAATCACGTTCGTATGCCTTCGCTGCTACGTGAAAACTCGCCCGAAGTAGGCTTCTAGTTTTTTCCAACACATCCGCCATAACGGTACACCGCTGACCATGCACAGATCCTCTCTACGCCCTACACGATTCCTGCGTCATCAACAACTGCCAACGCGACTTCGGTAATTTCGAAATTACCAACATCGGATAATCACGAAAAACCACAAGTATATAGATCATTACATGAAAACTAATCACGAACCACTACCTTTAAATTGGGTATGCCATTAGGAAGAGACTTGATATTCAATTTTATATTGCCTTTTAGTTCCGAGAAGTACCGAGGAATTCTCAGGAAATGTTACATGGACCATTATATAGAAAGGAAATTCCACTCGAGAAATGGAAGAAGAGAGAAAAAATTTGAACAACCAGCGGAGCAAACACTCTCGCGTAAACATTCGCGTGTACTGAGCAACTTCTCGCTGCTCTCGACCCACGTTCTCTCTGACGATGTCTAGACGTTCCAATTACATGAAGCTCAGCATAGCCTGTGCAACCAGTATAACATAAGTCACTATGGAGAACAACAAGCATGAAGGAACGTGCTGGAATGGAACCAGGCACATTTTTAAAGTGAACGCGGTAATCCCAGTATTGTTTCTTTCAATTGAATACTCTACATCTGCATCGTATAAGCATTTTATTATCATTATGCTTCAATGAATTAAAATATCATTTCAAATAGTTTCTAAATTTTTTTAGTATTTCCTTTGGTTCGCAAAGAAATGCATTGATGCACACAGTAACGCGTGAAACAGGTTTTCAATGTTTAATCCGACTCGACTGTCTGGTGAGAACTTTGAAAAATGAAGTTGGTCCTAGCCTCTCGAGCTAACAGAGACTTTATTTACTTTACGTGTCGTCCTTTTCAATGAATTTTAAAAATGCCGAAAGCTACGATACTTAATATACGTATATATGGTATCATTATACAGAAGTTGAGTTTTAGCAATGTTTAGAGATCTTTGAATGTACACGAAGAAGTTATAATATCCTATTTAAATACTCAACTGCTCTGGTTACAAGTGTTTCTGCATATAAATCACACAGGTGCATGAGATTATCGTTTGTGTCGTGTAAAGGCAGATTAGATATAAGCCAATACGCGTCTAGATTCATACAAACTTTTCGCAGACTTCTGTGGCCTGCTCGAACGTTTCCAAGTGACAAAGCTCTCTTAAACATCTAACACGTGGCAGAATTATCGCAGTTATGAAATTCAAGAAGTTTCAGAAGCTCCAACTATGGCGACAACAGATGCGGATGTTCCTCTGGAATATTAGGTGCGTGAGTAACGTATAACGAACAAAGGAATTGTTGCTCTCACATCTTTGTTCAACGATTGGCGTAAAATGTGTATACAGGAAGGCTTCCGTATATCAGGATACCCTTGAAGCTTTTATGGAGTCGTAAAGGATTCCTGATCTGACGTTGCTCAGAAAGTTCGCATCCTGCCAAGGTCAAGGACAACTGCATACTCGTCTGGGAACCCTTACCTGATCTGACCTTTGCCCTTTTCCTTCCATTTACATTACCATTTACCGATCGACAAATCACACCGCGTATCTCTTATCACGATGTACAGACAGGCAGTGCGTAAACGACGTGAACAGTGAAGAGTTTACTAGTGGGCAGCGCTCAATTGAGACACTGAATAACTGCAATTTGTTTGACCGGAAACAAAAGGCAGAGACGTTGGGGGAGCAATATTAGATGCTTCTGAAGCTCGTCTAATATTGAGTACCTTGAGGGTCCGTGCTCTGCTCAAGTCTTTTTCCGCCTGCTCATGATGCAAGGCGTCATCCATTTTTATTCGATCAAAGAGTCATTCCAAACTCTCTATCATATCTGAGCCTATACCTATAGACATTGCTGAACAATAGACAGAAAAATAGTTTTGTTTCATTGCTGAGGAATGAACTAAAAGATCTTGAGAAATCATGCTCAGATATTGACTCATAACGTTCTTCAATCATCTTCAAAGTCTAATCGCTCATCGATTTCGATTCGAGATTCCAACTAGACATAGCTCTTTGTTGTTTCACGATTGGCATTGCCGAAAGACCTTGTAAACAGCGGTTACGATTGACATGCTACCTTGCAAATACGTGAAAGTTAAATAAAATTTTAAGAAGTTGCAGGTCGATTAGGAGGTTATCTGAATCAGGTCGGTGCTACATTTTCTTTCGGTAAAGGGAAGAAGGTTGATTAAAATTTTCGTAACTGATTACGTTGTGAAATACGAGGGTATGATCTACGTCATAAAAATACTGATAGAATTTTTCAAATTAATTTATCATTTCTGAATGATTTTCGTATTTTGTCTAATCAAAAACTATAAAAAATTGTTAAGGACTCGAGGATCATATCAAAAACTTGGGTCTCTTTTTAAGAGACACGAAAACGCGTTCGATATCAGAACCGGTTTTCAGCTGAAAAAGAAATCAAAATCCCACATCCATAGTCTTTTCACAAGTATTCCTGTACAAATAAAAATCGTAAGCTACTCTGACTGTGGGACAGATGCCATGTTTTTGTTGTTATCTATTTTTCCATTCCTTTAAACTCTACTAGCCTTCTCGATCTAATTCGTGCTAAACGAAACTCCATTATTTATTCACATAACGACTAGAGAAAACATCCCCAAAAAATAACTACTCGTGCACTATAATACTATTTGTATTAGGCGCGCGGAAACGGCCATGGCCTCCTTTTGCAATACATAGTTCAATCATCATTGTAAAATCTAGACGTCAGTCTAGTAATCCATAAACTCATGCTATCTGCTCAGATTGGAGAGGAAGTTTGTTCTAATCGTCATGTTTTTTTTTTTTTCGTCGTTACAAACCATTGAAGTATGCCATTTTCGTTACTTTGTCACGCGACGTCTGGACTCAAATTGTCAATTGGATCACGTGCGTTAAATAATATTATACAATGTATACGCAGATGGACGATGAATATAAATAATAACCGAAGCGAATAAGTAGACTAGTAAATCTTTAAATACTATAGTACGAATTTGACTATAGCAGTGACTTTACTATGGATGCCGGTGAATATAGAAGGTACAGGATGCTTCTTTTGTGTACTAGACATAGTGTTTGCTTAACATACCATAACATAGTATATGTACTTGAAACACTCGAAAGAGTCAAGAGTAAACTCATAAGTTACACGATACTAGTCTTATATTTCTAATGCTAGTTTAGGCAATGTTAAAATCATCAAAATATAATACAACATAACCATCAACACGAGAAGAAATATAAATCGACGTCTTAAAATATAAAGTTCAATGCAGAATAGCCTTGATCAGTATACCTAACAAAATATCTCATAAGTACATAAGAAGCATTCATCAAAAAATCATCAATAAATATAGAAAAATGTCTCACCCATCAGACGTACTCGGTACATCGTCATAAACATCAGCATGTGTAATTATCGTCGAGTCCTTCATTTTAGCTTCTTCAAATCTACGTCACATGATAAAAACGTCAAAGCTGTCAGAAGTCTTTGCAATTTCTTGCAAGTATCCAATAAGTTAAGTCGCACATCAGGAATAATTGTTAGTTACATTTACATAACACGTACACCACTGTTTTTAGTTTAGCAATTGGACAACTCATTCGCGCCGTATTACATTACAATATTTTGTCTTTTAGGGTTCTTCAGTGAATATTTAAAATGGCACTAAATCTTACTATATACCGTGTATCGTAAGGGATCTTGGTAAACGTAGGCACGCAGAGAAAAGGGCCACCATGAAAGTCACCGACCGGTTCCTGGTAGATTCGAATTTCAGCTGGTGTTCAGGAGGCTCAACGTGACGCACGCGTGGTCGTTCTCGTATCGACTGCGCTAAACCTCTCTCCCGCCCTTACTACTGCCTACCACGACGGCAGAAGCTTGACTGGCCATTCTCTCTCACCACCGTATATCTATTACCCGCGGTTTACCCTTTGCAAGCACGCAACTTTATATCCCCACCCTTTAACCCTTGCAGATGAATCTGTTTAGTGTCTATAGATGCCAACCATCGTTTAGGATGAGTGGAAAAGCTGTTGGGTCATGCGTAAAGACGTCGGAGAGCCGTAAAGTCAGAGAACGGAATAACAAGGTTTGCAAGAACCAATGAAAAAAATTAATAAGAAAATCTTCTAGGATGCATCTCTTGTTCAGAGTCGAGCTGGTCCAATTTATTAAACTTCCTCTTTATGTTTCCGACGAATGACGGAATAACAAAAGATGTCCCCTTTGCAAAGAAAATACATATGTCATGGAGGGTTATGTAACCGTAAAATGACAGATCCTTTTTATCCTGCTCTTGAAACAGCCGAGGTAAGTTGTGTAGGAAATATTTTCATTGTTATATCAGACTAGAAGATGAGTTTATAAGTGACTCAGATATTACAGTTTTACTTTATTCACATTAGAATGATTACTGTAGACGATTCTATTGCGTATGAATTAAACCCAGTGGAGTCTTTGATTAATTAAACTGTAGGCGTTCCTGGCATTACTAGTTGACTTTGGCTTAGTACCAATATCATATCCATAGGATTTCGAACCGCTTGGGATTATCGGAGGTGATTGATGAAGCTTTACGTCTCGTGTGAAGTACGAATGCGTCATCATGACTCGTGGACGATGCCTTCGGTTTTGGTTTGGCGTGAATAAGTTTCATGTAGGGCTACACCCCGGCTCACAGAAAAGGAGGGTTCTGCATGCACGGGGTACTATAAAAGCACGTTTCTCGAGGGTGGCTGTAGTCAGATGCACTAGGTACTATTTATGGAGAAGCATTAGTCTGCACTGAGAGTAGAACAGAGACTTGGAATTATGGATGCCCATATCGTTGTACATACAGTATAAGGGAGTTTCTATAAGAACGACATGCAGCTAATGTAACAAAGAAAATACTACACACACACAGATATATATATACTATTCTTAGAATCATTAAAATTCTGTGCTACTCTGCATATTTTATCGTAGAATCATAATTTCACCTATTCTTCCTTAATCTGCCTTAAGACAACTGTCAACTTTAGGTCGGCCATTTAGTGCCTTTTTGTATACTTAACATTTCTCACGGTTCTTATTACATTCTACATCACGTAACACCTTTCATACGCACGTCACATACTGCGTGGGAGTGTTTGAATAGCTGTAAAAATATTCTACTTCGTTCCCCTAAGGGTAGAACGTCGTTTCATAGTGAAACTGCCAATGGGAAACTCGTTCAACTGTTACATGGTACCCTTTGTATATCCTGCCTGTGCTTCTCCATTTTCCCTCCGGAGAAATTCAACGGGAGTATAATACGGAATTAGGGGTAACATCTGATGGAGTGTGGTAGGCCCAAACGAATGCTGGCCATAACTTTGTGTCCTATATATACTATAGCGGTCGGAACTCGGATTAGCTTTAGGATGGGTCAGGATCGTTAGCTAACATAATACAATACCGGAAACGACCTTTAGAAATTTTAGTTTCCAAAAAATCTATACTATCGCTCCCTTTACTGTTACTGCAATTTTGGACAAAATCGTGATTCATGACAATAATTAACACAGTCGCAATATATTTATTTTCAATGATTTTAAGTCTTCGAGATAAGTGTGAATAGATTTTGTAAATACTTTTATCTCGTCCATTGACGCCTGAATGTTGATAAACATTATACATTCGTGTATGTCGGAACTTGCTAGTAAATTTGCTATAGTTTGTTCTGCTATGGATTATAGCTACAATTTGTTCTCATTCGTGATATAATAATATATCTATATGCAAGCTTGCGTACATATAAAGGTATAGTATCTTTAGAAGTGGAATGTCACCTACGTATTCCTTGCTGCTCACCTTGGACAATGGTCTCGAATACTTATGTTGCAGATTCAGACAAGTGGAACCATTATCTACTTCAATAGCGTTTAATTGTGCGCTACTAAAGAAGAATATAATAATAATCTCTGTTTTCACAGAAGAATAATACCGTGTATTTTTTCTGCAACTTTACGACGTATTTCAAATTTTCCATTAAGTTTACATAGCAGTGCGTTACGTAATGTCATTCAACAATGACATTGTGCCGAGTGATAATCGCTGATTACAAGACTTAATTACTTTGATATCGCTTTATTTATAAGTAACATTCTGCTCATTCGGCGATTGATATATAAATATATATTTTAGATAGCCACAATGAATCGTGAAATCTCAGACATATTCATAGAAATCAGAAATCTCAATTGTCATATTTATTTTTCTGGGAGAATTTGTAATATCACGATAACGCGACGGAGCATAAGTATAGCGATAACAGCGATCCATTTGGAATGGAAATAAGAACAAGCTTACTAGATTAATTTCAAGTAATATTGATATGAAAAACATTTTATTAAAAGTGTTCGTTACAACTGAACCATATAAATATCAGTTTCGTATTATTCTTTTCTGAATGATAGAATAATCTTGCAAATTATTTCTTCTGCTGTGTCTCTTTTGCTTTCTCAGCCTTTAACTGTTTCTCCCGGATGTTTACAAAACTCCAAAAGTCGTCGGCGAGGAGTTGAGGTTCCTCAAAGGCGGCGAAGTGACCTCCTCGAGGAAGGATATTGTACTGAATTAGATTTACGTATTTGGAACGAATGATCGATTCTGATTGGAACGCAATTTCGTGAGGGAATATTGCACATCCTGTAGCAGCTGTGATGGGCACGCTATAATAATTAAATTTAATTACTGTAATATCGTCTTACACTATAGAAAGATGTCTTAAATTTTACTCTATGAAGAATGTCTCTTACTTTTCGAATTTTAAGGCTCTGTAACTCTTGTTGAAGGTTTCTGAATAAAGTCGCATACTGGTTGTGATAGAGTTGGTTACCCAGTATACCATGACATTGTCCAAAAGTTCGTCGATGGTGAATTTTTCAAAAAGACCACCATCGTCACGGAATCTGTATTCTGGATTGGTCCAAGTACTAAATTTTTCCAAGATGTACGCAGCCAAACCAGCGGGTGAGTCCGTTAGAGCAGTACCTACATCGAATTGCATTAATTAGCATTGCTTATTAATTTCATTGTGTAAGTAGACGCTCTTCACGTACCAACAGTATCAGGTTTTGTAGCTTGAATATGCATGTATCCCGTTTCTTCTACTAAGCGAAGCCAGTGATGGCTTAACGGATACATTTTTGGTATTTCTTCTTTAGTTGCTACCAAGGATGGGAAATAAGTACCAACAATGGTCCAAAGTGTAGCAGAAGTAGAGTCAACAAAACACATATTCGAATGAATTCCAAAAACCCTAAAGAATTGCATAACCACGATTAAATCATGAATTATTTTGTATCGCGTAAATAAAACTTACTTCTCTGGGAATAGTTGAGACAAGGTTGTAGTTATGACACTGCCCCAATCACCACCCTGGGTGTAGAATCGATCGTATTTTAATTTCAACATGAGATTTTTCAAAATTATTGAAATCTAGAAAGAAAAATACGGCTTTATGAATATCAGTTTAACATTTTTTCTTCCAAGTTTCAAAATCATGGCGAGTACCTGTGCAGGACCAAGACCAGGACGAACAGCGGCATCGGAGAACCCATATCCTGGGAGAGAAGGTGCGATAACTTCGAAAACGTAATCCTGGCCGGGACGAGGGGTCGTGAGCAGGGGGAATATCTTTTGGAACTCGACAATAGAACCTGGCCAACCATGAACCAGCAGCAATGGTAGGACTCTCACATTCCTGTCTTTGGGAAGAGTCGGCTTCCCATGGTAAAAGTGAATATCCAATCCTAATGATAATAAACAGTTTACGTATTAGAGAAGAGACATAGAAATATCTCCGTTACGATAACCAAAGAAATACCATACCTTGAACTTTAGTCTTGAACTGAGGATACTTGTTCAGCAGTTCCTGACGTTTGGACCAGTCATACTTAGTTCTCCAGTGCTTGAGTACGCTAGTCAAAAAGGTAGGGGATATTCCGTAGGTCCACCCAGCCCCCTCCAGAGGTGATTTCAGTTCCCTGGTTTTATCCAAACGTCCGTTCAAGTCATCAATGACCTAAGAACAATGGCCCGTTTAATCAATAATTCAAAGTCAACGTCTGATAAACAGAAGTATTATTCTTACATTTTTAGACACATTTATTTTGAACGGCCTGATACTTTGATCATCTTTTGCAGCAGTTTCAGGGCCCCAGTTTTGCTCAGGCAATGTCGGTGCTGTTGGTGCCGGTTGGTTCCTGCAAAATAAAATTTAATGTTGTGCTAATCAAAATCAATTTAAATCAATAAAAATTCAACATTCACGTCATACGAATAATTTGGGATATAAGAACTCGGTCCAGGATATTTACTTCAAGTAGATCGACACTCCAACGGTAAGAAAAAGAATCAAGGCAGCTAATTTCAACATTGCGTCCGAACCGGTCAACGCTGTCGTGATAACTGTGTAACGCTTGCTGTCACTAGGCTCTGGGCTTCACTGTTAGAGCAAAGTTCGCTGAATAACATTTAATCTTCGACAATAATTGAGAACCCCTGAGCGACTTAAAAGCAGATATGTTCATCAGTAGCCAAGGTTGCCCAAACAATTTTCTGTGCCCGGGTCAAACAAGTTTGATTACACCCCACTCGATCTAGGCTTCATAAAGACTGTATGCAGATAGTACTCCGCGAGTCACTATGCTTATTTATAATTATAAGGCTTCAGAATTTGCGTAACGGATAGCAGAGTCATGCAAATAATGCTATACAATTTTCAGATATATCTGTGTCCATGAACCTGCTTGTAATTCTCGATATGGAGCAGACACGATCCTATAAAATATTTAGTCAACCATTAGGAATTCGCCATGAAAAATTTGCTTCTATTAATTACAATTCACAATGTTATGTTCAATAATTTAATTCCATATTGAACTGTATGGGTCAGTTTCTATTTTTAATTATATCTACAAAATCACTTGAGGTAGTGGAAATTCCAAATATAGATAGGTGTTAAGCATAGTTTAGGGTAAGCAGAAAAGCTGTGGCATCACGTCTAGAAACGTTCTTGAAATATTTCCAGTTTAATAGATAAATGTCAGTTCTTTATAATTTTCCGATGAGAAACATAATAATATTGGGAAGACGATAATACAATCATTTCTGTATTGCGTTATTTATTTTTCTTCTCTTGCTGTAGTTCTTCGTCTTTTAATTGTTTTTCACGGATATTTACGAAACTCCAGAAATCGTCGGCCAGGAGTTGAGGTTCCTCAAAAGCTGCAAAGTGACCCCCTCGAGTAAAAATACTGTACTGGATTATATTTACATATTTAGTACGAAGAAGGGATTCCGATTGGAAAAAAATTTCGTAGGGGAATATCGCACATCCTGTAGCAGTCGTAATGGGAATCCTGCAATAACAATTAATCTCGCTTATTATAACGTATTCCAATATTATAAGATTTTTGGAAATTTTACTCTATGGAGAATGTATCTTACTTATCAAATCCAAGGGCTCTGTAACTCTTACTGAAGGTTTCTGAATAAAGTCGCATACTGGTTGTGATAGAATTGGTTACCCAGTATACCATCACATTGTCCAAAAGTTCGTCTACGGTGAATTTTTCAAAAAGACCGCCATCCTTACGAAATCTGTATTCTGAATTGGTCCAAGTACTAAATTTTTCCAAAATATACGCAGCCAAACCAGCGGGTGAGTCCGTTAGAGCAGTACCTACATTGAATTGCATTAATTAGCATTGCTTATTAATTTCATTGCGTAAGTAGGCGCTCTTCACGTACCAACAGTGTCAGGTTTTGTAGCTTGAATATGCATGTATCCCATTTCTTCTACTAAACGAAGCCAGTGATGGCTTAATGGATACATTTTTGGTATTTCCTCCTCAGTTGCTACCAAAGATGGGAAATAAGAACCAACAATTGTCCAGAACGTATTGGAATTAGTCATTGACGTACACATATTTAAATGTATCCCGTAAACCCTAATGAAATGCAAAAATACGTTGAGATAATGAATTATCTTGTATGGTTAAGTAAAACTTACTTTTCTGGGAATAGTTGAGACAAGACTGTAGTTATGATACTCCCCCAGTCACCACCCTGTGTGTAGAATTGATCGTATCCTAATCTCAACATGAGATTTTTTAGAATTATGGAGATCTAGAACAAAAAAATACGACTTTATGAATATCAGTTTTACATTTTTTCTCCCAAGTTTCAAACCCATGGCGAGTACCTGTGCAGGACCGAGACCAGGACGAACGGCGGCATCGGAGAACCCATATCCTGGGAGAGAAGGTGCGATAACTTCGAAAACGTAATCCTGGTCAGGACGAGGGGTCGTGAGCAGGGGGAATATCTTTTGGAACTCGACAATAGAACCTGGCCAACCATGAACCAGCAGCAATGGTAGGACTCTCACATTCCTGTCTTTGGGAAGAGTCGGCTTCCCATGGTAAAAGTGAATATCCAATCCTAATGATAATAAACAGTTTACGTATTAGAGAAGAGACATAGAAATATCTCCGTTACGATAACCAAAGAAATACCATACCTTGAACTTTAGTCTTGAACTGAGGATACTTGTTCAGCAGTTCCTGACGTTTGGACCAGTCATACTTAGTTCTCCAGTGCTTGAGTACGCTAGTCAAAAAGGTAGGGGATACACCGTAGGTCCACCCAGCACCCTCCAGAGGTGGTTTCAGCTCCCTGGTTTTATCCAAACGTTCGTTCAAGTCATCAATGATCTAAGAACAATGGCCCGTTTAATCAATAATTCAAAATCAACCTCTGAAAAAAGACGTACATTATTCTTACACTTTTAGACACATTTATTTTGAATGGCCCGATACTTTGATCATCTTTTGCAGCAGTTTCAGGGCCCCAGTTTTGCTCAGGCAATGTCGGTGCTGTTGGTCCCGGTTGGTTCCTACAAAACAAATCACATGATTGTGCTCACTTAATTTAATTATCTTCAGTTCATAATAAAAAAAAAAGGATTATTCTTATAATACAAATATAGTAATTCAAGAATTCTACACGTGAGACATTTACCTCAAGTGTAGAGATACTCCGATCGTAAGTAGAAGAATTAAAGCAGCTAGTTTCAACATTGTGTCCGTATCTACCTAGTGTCTTGAAGATGACTGTGTATAAAAGCTACTGTCTACCGCAGACCCCACTCCTATAAAAGACTTCGCTTCATAGTAATTAATCTTTCATACATATATAGTCAAACTCCTTACATAATACTTGAAAGAATACTGAATAACATTGAAATAGGATACTTAAAATATTAAAAAAAAAAAACCATTCAGTATGCAACGGCCTTATCTAAACCTAAATCAGCTTTAATTAAAATACTTTATTTACAGTGGTCCCACGAGCGAAAGATCCTGTTTAGGGCTCATTTATTTTCATTTACATTTACAGTCGACAAGAACTAGATAATTTTCTGGTATACCTTGCATAGTTATAAACAAAAAAATGATTATACAATTATCATTATCTGAATGTAAAGTAGTCATGGTGATGCTACATATATAATGCAAAGAAATCCGTAGACACGCGCATGGAATTCTCAAAGCGAGAGATACACACGTAAGTTTGAGTAATAAATTCTTATATATTTCTGATCGTTCATTTAGACTTCTGTCACTGATTATTCATAAGCTCGTACTTACCGTGGGCATCTTGCTTTTCCTATCAACTATGAAACAGGATTTTCAAAATGCAGCAGCTTGATTACAAGAAACAGTAAAATTAAACCTATTTTATTAAACGAATACAGTCTTAATTCGTGTACTAATTGCTGTGACACAATCGTGATGACCTGCTGATTTATAGTGAATGGAAATCATGTGGCTACGCGAGAACACACAATAACTAGTTAAGCGACCCTTTATGTTTTTATTCAAAGACAACGTAGATTTCTCATCTCGAGAAAGTTACGTCGCTACGCATTTCGCATATGTGATAAACTGGTCGAAATAGCATAGAAATTTATGTAATCGCAGTATCACGATAAGTGGACGACTCTATATTATTGTATTAACTATTAATAATAAATAATAATCCAGTTTGTTTACCGAAAATTGATGGTAAATGGCACAGCACTTTCGGAAGCAAATAAAAAATGTCTCGTTAAAAATAGTTTTACATACGTGTATTCGTTATTTGCGAGAATTTATGTCGTGGAATATAGATGGTGTAGATAGCATGTACGTACATTTCCACACATGTTTACTAAGGTATAGCTGCATTTGTATGCACAGAGCGAATATGTTTTTATGATCGAAGAATCCGTATAAATCATTTTGGATCCCAATAGTCATTAAGTATAAATTTTTTATTCTTTCTTTCTTTTTTTTAATACCATGATGTTCTATGATAACAACACTTCCAATGGCACTGTTCGAGCAGCGAGTCCTTTTCACGCATTAGCTTCAATAATTTTGGAAATATGCATGTGCGTTGCTCTTACGAAATTTTATTACTAAATGTTTTAAATAACCGAAGAAATTATTTTTAAGATATTGCATGCTCCTTTGCAATGATACGCGCAAGAAATAATAATAAGATTCTACGAGTGTAATAGAAAATACAAATTTTAATAACGTTGACAATCGGTATTGAACAAATTCACTCACCTATCTGAATATTCTTCCAGAGTATTCGTCTAATATCAGTGGCGCAACTGATCAGATAAGAAAAATAATATTAATCATAAGAATTACACATCTCAAACGGACCGGAAGGGAAATGACAATGAGAAACATAATTATTCGTATAGAAAAACGCGTTTAGAGATTCCAAATTTATGGATAAAGATTGGAATATTTACCCTTGCTACTCAAGGGTATATATCTCGTTTAGGCAAGCCCACTTTTCAACTTAAATGATATTAACAATAAACAACTAACGTACGATTACATTTCTCTTACATAGCCTGGTTAGGGTTGTGTCAAAGATGCTTTTAATAGGGTACGTTCGAAAACAGGTACGAGACAGACTCGCCATTATGGGTTCTTCTCACAGCCTCGGCGAACATCATCGACACGTCAATGCACTGCAGCAAAACGAAAAAGGAAAAAGTTTACCATTGCATGTGACAAAAGTATATTTACATTTTATTGATAATTACCTGAATTTTGGGACAGTCTTTCATGTGACCATCCTGTGGTATGGTATTAGTCACTACAACAGCCTCGAAACAGGCGTTGTTAATCCTGCTAATGGCTGGTCCACTAAAAATACCGTGTGTAAGAATGGCGTAGACTTTGGTCGCACCAGCTTCCAGCAATTTCTCCGCCGCGTGACAAATTGTGCCACAAGTATCTGCCATATCGTCTACCAGAATGGCTACTCTGTCTTTAACATCACCAACCAGCACCATACTAGCTACTTCATTTGCCTTTTTCCTTTCTTTGTGAATAAGAGCGAACTCAACGTTCAGTCGGTCAGCAATAGACGTTACTCTGATAGGGAATAAGATATTATTAATTATTTATTGAACTTTGTCTAAACTAATATTATCAATTGGCCATAGCATACCTCTTGGCACCACCAGCATCAGGTGATACGATGATACTATTCCTCCATTCTACAATATTTTCTTTAATCCATTTCAAAACTGCAGGCTCAGCAAAAAGGTTGTCTACAGGAATGTCAAAAAAACCTTGAATTTGACTAGCATGCAAGTCCATAGTGATAATGTGATCAGCACCAGCCACTGACAGCATATTTGCCACCAGTTTAGCAGAGATGGGTGCACGACTCTGTAAAATACAACAGTGAGTAAGTTTTAGAATAACGAGTGAGTCCCTCAAAGTCCATTTGCAACTGGGAATCTGTAATTTCAAAATATTACTATTAATTTTGTTTATTCTCTCTTTAATATTCCCACTTTCAATACTGACAGGATACTCAATGGAAGGGATACAAATGATTAACAAAGAATATGTTAGTCTAGAGAATTTGGTGTCTCATGGTACACCACTTTAGTGATCATTGACTGATTTTGTACAGAGGGGACAAAATATGAATACAACAGCTATTATGTATGCTGAGAGAGCATGGATTGTCAATATATATATATAACAAAATATTAAAAAAGAAGTTGAGAGATCAAAGGAAATAATGTGTTGCAAATGCACCCCCAGTTAGACTCAACAGGAACTGTGAGTGAAGCGAAATCTCTAGAGTTATTAAATGCAGGCCAAGCACAATGCACCTTTCGTGTATAATCTTTCTTCTGAGTAAAGAAAGATGATGATTAACAGAAAGATTATTCAAAAGAGAAATACGTGAAAATAATAAGACCTTATAAATTCAAAATTCTTCTACAATATGATACAAGAAGTAACCTGAAATGAATTGTGCGAGGCATACCAACAGTAAATATTGAAATATTAGCAATCTACTCTCTAGTAAGAGCTATAATTTCACAAAAAGCTGTTTCGTGTTAATACCTTTATCATTCAAAATTTGCTGACAATTACAATAAACCTATAATAATAGTGTTACAAAGACGACACAAGAAACATTCATATCTTGCTAAGCACCATTGCCAGTAAGTGACTTGGTACTTATATAATAATTAGTATATATTGAATATTAACAATATTTCAAGCCACATAGCATATTAGTACCCAGTGGTCAACGAACGAGTGTATATATATACCCCATCTAACATCGATTACACATAACTCATAACGTACACGCGGTTGCTATCATATTAATATTTTGCCCTCTCGTTTATATGCGAATATTGTTCCACCGAATAATCCATTCATTCACGAGGGTACCGCTGTCATTTCTATAGATAGCGACAATCAAAGGTTCTTGTTAGTCCTACGGAAATAATGGCTGAATGGAATTAAAAGAATTTAATTACAAGTCGAACGGTCATCGAGTTATCATTAACAAACGCTCCACTCTACAATCTCGCTGCTCTCCTTTATACTCACTGTCGACAGGTCGGGCACAAAGTCCTGAAAATACCCAACTATTCAGAAACTTTGAACACTGCAGTACCGAATGTTTCCTACATTATCCCAATGTACATTTGTCGTTGAAATTTTATGATTACAACAAAAATTGTTAAATAAAACACAAGCATACTCCTAAAAATACAAGAAGCCATGACGAAACAATTTGATTAAATTGTCGACATACATTTATATACCTGGCGCAAGACTCTCTACCATGTCTCTCAAGGAATATTTTGCCACATTAATTACAACAAAAATAACGTAATCTGATTATCGTTGCAAAAACGTAACATGTATAATATGCCCCCTGCGATCTTAAAATATAAACTCTCCTACTTTGCAAGAGCGTCACAACTGCTTGGGTTCAACTGCCACACTCGATAACCCTAAGATAACAAAATATAGATAAAGTCCAAGAAATATTTATAATTTCATTTCGTATTCCCTTGCACAATATTTAACTGTCATTCCCGGATATCGCGATAGGGGTTGCGTATCTAATTTTTTAAATACGTCTTCAGTAATGTAATTCGTAAAAAGAGAAAAAGAGTTAACCAATTTTTCTATAACTGCACAAGATAAATTTTGTTTATTAATTAAGAAGACGTTACTTCGTATACCGATTGTAAAAGTCGTACGAATTTAGATAGCTGTCATGGCAAATTGATATTACTTAATGATACCTAACGATAGATCTTTCGCATACATACACACCCATGCACACACTCTCTCTTCTATTTCAGAGATTAAATGATATCGTATTAATACAGACTGAGAGAGGGAGAAAGAGAGAGCGATAATATTTGCCAAGACGGCTGAATTAAGTTAGTATCGGCCATCTAGCAATTCTTGTCCACTTTAATCTCAAAGTAAATGCTATCACCATCAATAGCAAGTTATTATATGTTACGTTACGATATGAAGACCAGGTGTAAAACCTCGGTACAAACAAGCGTATTATGATTAAGCAACCATTTATATAATTTATGTAACACAAGCTTTCTGCGATTCATAAGAAATGTTCTACTTTTACGGCTTCTCTCCTCTGCGACTGGTTTATATGGACCATAATGATAATTAATAATATGAAATAAGATCATGCATTTATATTAGCCAAGTATTACGCGTGTTCAATGATTTTGTGGTTTTGGCAATTATCAAATGAATTATTAAAATGAACTTCCATAGATATGAATGATATTGTATGTTTTTTGTCATAACTATAATTAATATCTATTGGCACTTGATTTGAAACCTTTGATATAACTATAATAATATCAACACATGCGCACTTTTAGCAGCATATCGTGTGAACCTCGGCGCGCATGTGTTAATAATTAATGATATCCATCGAGGAGAGGCCTTTAGTAATTGATTATTATGGAGTCGTTTTCTCTCCATTTTGTTTTCTTTCTGATCGGCTTAGTAATATAATGCCACGCAGTGCAGTCTTCAATGACAAGCTGAAAAAGATACAAGCAATTCTTTTTACGTGATGACGTGGGGCCTGTGAATTCTTCTTTCCCAATATTATTACATTACACCCCTCGGACGGTTGCAAAGCTACGGAAATGTGAACAGAGCGGAAAATCAACCGCAACAAGTTACCGTGAACTTCCAGTCGTTTGACTTCATGACGAAGCGAGTCATAGTGGAGTTTGATTTGTCCCCACCATGACCTCCCTGTGAAGATACCACATAAAAAAAAACTTTACCTCTTATCCAGAAGATATCTGCTTTTTTCAGCAAAAAAAAAAAAACTAATGATCAATCTAATACAATATAATTTGAATAACTATAACATAGAGTTGAAAAGTTATGAAACACATTTTATTGAAATTATTCAATCTTTGAAAAACTGGATGAGAAATATTTTTAAAAATTCATAGAGTGACAAAGTGAGCAAATTAATGTAAATAATGCCACGTATCTTCATTAAAATTACAAAATTCAGAGGCAACTCTTTTGAAATCTCATACGCGATGTTGACCCAAATCGTACGAGATAATAGTACCGTATGTGATGCTCTTATACTTGGATAACATAAAACATATTTCAACTGGTGTAAATTCCAGTAACAAAGATTCTATGGATCAATGAGTGATAAAGTAGCCTGTGGTGTTATACAGTTTCCCTCAACTTTTTCATTGTTTTCGTAGAACGGGAATCCTTGGTGGATGAGCCTTCATTAGAAAGAGACTTTCACAGATTTTCACGTTGCTATGTAACTAAGGGACAATTATAAAATAACTTGGGCGTCAGGTAGAAAGTGAAGTTATTGAAGGATATATTCAAGGACCAGATTTTACCGTACAGGCACTGAAAAGAGGAAATTCTAATGAAGGACTTCGTACTACCTGACTGGTTGTGGAGGTGGGGAAGGACAACCTATACAAAAGTGGTCGCACAGGTTGTGGCTGAGAATCTGCGCGTAACCTTGTCTACTTAGGGAGCATTGATATTTGATTCTAAAACGTTACTAATTTGTTTGAATTGGGATATACTGTACCAATTTATTCGAAGGCACGTGAAATCTGATTATATTAATCAATATGGCAATACGTTACTCAAGATTTATGCATAATATTGTAGCTTATGTTCAATTTAGTTATAAGCATACTTGATTATAGTATTATATAAGGACAATCAAGTAAGAATAATTGTATACGAAGCACATAGACTAACAACGTCTAAATTTGCATATACATTAAAAATTATAAATAGAATGTTTCTCACAAATGTAAGTGCTAACTGTAACATAATACTCATTCCTGTTTTCAGCTTTAACTTTGCAAGCTTGCAATAGAAGTTTTTTTTAGTTCCAAGCCTTTGGAGCTACACCAAAGGAAATTCCTAGACATTGTCAATAAATGTTTCCAAGTATATGCAATTGAATTTGTGGTTTATCTTAAAATATGATTAATGATCATTTGACAAAACTAAATACATAGCGAGATGTAGCAGAAGAATTAGATTTAATTTAAAAATCTCAAAAATGTCTGCGATAACTTAGTTTAACGGCCGTGATACCAGCTGAATATCACATCGATTACAGTTAGCGATCCTCAATGCTCCAAAATTGACGTATATGTTTATTGTCGTTCGTAGGTACACATGCCTACTGGGATATTGAATGGAAAGTAAATTTCACTGTGGTTTTTCTTTTTCATCGAATTTTATCTACCGTGCCTTCGTAATTACTCAAAAACTGGAAAGTCTGTAACCTCCACCACATGGACAAGACATTAAAAATGGGTAAACGAGTTAAAGATTCTCAAAGATACTGCAAATAGTTAGTCTGGTTATGCTGAATAGAATTTTGTGCTACTGCAACAAGCGATATGTTTAGATCATAGTAATCATGTGTGACGCTCTCAGCAAAAGAAATTGTTACAACAGAAGATTGTGATCTATCTATCTTTGAGTGGTTAAGGCAATATAGGCTAGCACTTTGATAGAACATAAATAGATGGCAAAATAAAGTATAGATAATGCTTCCTCACATCCCCTACCTTGTCCTTCTTGTCCTGCCTGGCATAAGGAAAACAAGGAATGACTGCAGTGACACGGGATGCAGATGCTATCTTACACGCGTTGATCATAATCAGTAGCTCCATCAGATTGTCGTTCACTTCTCCACTTCCACTTTGTACAATGTATACATCTTCTCCTCGAACAGACTCTCCAATTTCGACACTGCAGATATTGATAAACAGAATTTTTAGTGGAACTCGCGAAATATTAAATAAATAACAGCGATAAGAGGTATTGCAATATGCATTGGAGTTAAATTATATCTATCAATAATAATCATTTAAAAAATTATACATGAATAAAATTAAACGCTAGATTAGAGAATGTTACATCATAATAATATACAAGGTCGTTTTAATAACACTATTGAAAGCTGTTAATATTCTAATAGGACTATACTATTCACGTTGGCACGTTAGATATATAATTTAACGTTGTATGTGGAAGACCAATTTTTACTTAATAGACGCTAAGTAAGTACTTAACGCTCGAATACTATTCGAACAACTGAAATAAATACAGTTTTCATACTGATATATATATATATATATATATATGTCGATTTCTCGCGATCATGCCAAAGTAAAAGTCAAGAAAAGATATTCATAGCTTACGCGTTTAGAACAAGAATAAAAAGAAAGTGGGTTTTTAAAACTTAAAGAATTTATATGTCGATAAAATTAAACGACGCGGCATGGTTGGGATGTGGTGGCGACCGGCCTTGCGCGAAGGGTTTATCTGTCGGTCCTGAGGATGACAGAATAAACAAAATGTTAAAAAGAATTCAGTGAAAAGGAATCAATATTCCATTAAAATCAGACATATGAATCAGAATTATTCGTGTTACCAGGTGATACGCGATTGGGATTTATTATAACAAGACAGGCTTGACAATAACGTGGTCGTAGCGTTGCGTAGGAAGATTACCATGTTTCGAGGTTGCTGAATTTCTTGGTGACAACTTTACCGATGTCAATACCGAGCCTGTCGACAATCCGCTGTGCCAGATCAGGATGCGAGGTCCCGCTGAAGACTTTGATGTTCGGCATTCTGCTTTGCAATAAACCACTACAAGATCTCTCCAAGTTTGCGCGTAACAAACTCTTGGCACGCACTGGCTGCGAGACGGGCATCACTAAAACCGAAACCACCGAGCGAGACTAAATTCGACCAATAGGATTACATTTCGCGAGGCGGATATCACGTGATTTTGATGCTCCGCCCACGGAGCCGCGAAACGCGTTTCTTATCTCGGAAACCTTGTTTTTAATTCTTAACAAAAAGGAAACAAGAGTACCAATGTACATTGTGGGGTATTGCACATTGCGAAAGTAATTTCAGCAACGTTTCCATTAGAAACTCTAATCTTTCTAGGAGCATGTTACTCAAAGAGAAAGGATATTTCAAAAGATTGGTAAGTGGTTGATAAGACTGTTTAAGATCCATGAAAAATATGAAGACTAAGATTCTGTTCCATTCCTTAGCAAACTACAAATTTGTGTCATTTTTTATTTGATCGAAACTTCATAGAATCACCATTGCTTTGTTCCTAGAGTATGTGATTTATATATAGTCATTCAAAAATGGAGCTGAAAATAGTTGCGACGTGACTTTAGACAAAATTCAAAGAGTGAGTGGAAGAGCGGGTGACAGTCAACTTTTCCCATCAATGTGGCGCCGGCGGTGATTGAATGATAAATTGTACGTAAACGTGAGCGCTGATTTTGTACAAGAAGCAGCACGGGGTTACGGAGGCCGCGGTGTTCCCAGATTTTACTGAGAAATCCAAAAGCAGACACTTTTGGACTCATAACCGTTATTGAAGCACGCGCGGTCGGCCGACGCTCTTGTGAAAAACCTCTTTAATTTATTCGAATGACGATGACAGTGTGCTGACCGTTTTGCCAATTCGGAAGCCATGGCGAATATCGCGGCGCAGCGAATTCAACGGGAATTCAAAGAGGTTATAAAGAGCGAGGAGGTGAGTTCAATGGCAGTTCACTTTGCGACATCATGTACTCACACCCTTTCTGCCCTCCTCTTTGGAGAATTTCATCTTTTCGACACACCGTTTTTCGTGTTACGCAATATGTTTTCCATCGGGGACTCACGCGTTTTTCACAAGTGATTTTTATACATAATTTAGCACTTTATTAATTATGTTACGAAATGTTTCCAATCACCTGTTGTACAAATGCCGCAACTGTCACCCTGTACCTTTTAACTACTTGCTCGACCTTAAGGATGATAACGGCTTTTGTATTGAAAAACAAAATAGAAAACTGCCTAGAGACTATTTTCAGACTCAATTTTGAAAACTAATTTAAAATAACATCTGATCATTAATCTACTCTGATCTCTTATACATGGTGCTTAGTGAAAGCTTTTAGGAATGCTTTCATTCTTTATGAACGTGTAAACATTATTTTATAAATGAAACTCCTTGAACAGAGTTTTTTTTATGCTTCCAGAATAATGTTACAAGTATGCGGTAAGCTTGTACCACATACGTTAACAATAGGGGAAGAACTAACATTATGATATATGCAGCAGATTGATGTCTATATTTTATAAATGAATCTTCATGAATTAGTGATTTTAGCAATAAAGCAATTTCAATCTTTATGACGGAGTATGTTCATGTAACCTAACAATATTTGTGGAATGAATATTTCGAAAGCCATTAAAAAGTATTCGTCATTTATTTTATGAATTGCTTACCATTTTGTTCGCATGCCTGTTCGTTAGGTAGCAATTTGGTATTGGCATTTTCCTTAGAATCTCTTGGCTCCACCTCTTGCATTTTTTAATTCCTATTATCAAAAATGTTCAAGTTCTGTCACAACCAGTTGAATAATCACTGTTTGTAGAAATACTACGTATTAAAGTTATTGTGAATTATTGTTGTTGAGCATTTCAACCATTTTGTTATCATCCATGGATGTCAGAGGTTAAATCGATCACCACTTCTTGCTTAATACTTTTAATAGTTAAAATTTGCTGGGGGGAATAAACGCATCTGATAAAGAGAAACATGGTGTAGCAACTTCATTATTTATTTGAGACGTTAGCATCACGAGGCACAGCTTTAATTTATCACATAAATTGCACAAGAAGAAACAATTGCAAAACAAGCATCAGAATAATAAAATGTCTACAAAGCAGCATTTTAAATTTCCAACGGAATTACGATCACGCTCGTCAGTCGTTTACCATTTGTTATATTGCGCATATATTATAATCAGAACCAGTTAATTGCAACTCGTTCACTGAAAGTAACTTCAATTTTGTCATTGTAGGTTGCAAAATGTGCGATTAAGGTTGAATTGGTAAATGATAGCTTCACCGAGCTTAAGGGAGAAATCGCGGGCCCACCGGACACGCCATACGAAGGAGGAAATTTCATTCTCGAGATCAAAGTACCCGAGACGTACCCTTTCAACCCTCCCAAAGTAAGCACTTTGTAAGTTAATAATTTTGTTGCATTTCATCTATTTAAAATTAGTGCTACTTTAATATTATAAAAATTCCAAGCATATTATTTATAAGAATGATATTATCGTACTGATAATTATACAATGTCCATGTACTTGTGAACGAATTAGATCTAAGTAGTCAAACTCAATCAATGTTTTTTCCTCAGGTACGTTTCATAACGAAAATATGGCACCCCAACATATCATCCGTAACAGGTGCCATTTGCTTGGACATACTGAAGGACCAATGGTACGTATTTCTAATCTTATTGTTCAATAAACTGGTCCATTTAATATCACACTTTCTTACGATATTCAAGGGCAGCGGCGATGACGCTCCGGACGGTGCTACTGTCTCTCCAAGCTCTCCTTTCCGCTGCGGAGCCCGATGATCCTCAAGACGCAGTGGTAGCTAAACAGTACAAGGAACAGCCGGATATGTTTCGTCAAACTGCCAAACACTGGACGTCTGTATACGCCGGCGGTACGTACATGTGTGCACAACTTTTATATAAAGTCTCTAAAACGCTTCGCGTCTACGAGATTAATCTAAAAGCTTGCAGAATACAAATGAGGAGAGATACTGTAGTCGTTACATTGGGTTTTAATTCTTCGCACTTCTAGGACCCGCAAAGATGCCCGAATTAGATGACAAGATAAGACGATTAACGGATATGGGAGTCGAGGAGCACAATGCTAGAGTTGCCCTTTCCTCGTACAACTGGGATTTGGAACGTGCCACCGAGCAGCTCTTTAGTTAGTGATAACTACATTGCAGTTGGCTTGCCTCGTCTCCACACGTCACGGCGTGAAACCATCATCCATAACCCATCCTGAATTCCCACAATCCTCTGTCATTAACAAATGTCCCATGAATGAACATCACACACGAGAAACGCCATGTCACAGCAGCATCTATAAGATAAAAAAAGCAAAAATCATTACCACCCGTTACTAGGACAATATTCCAACGGTGAGGTAAATTACGAAAGCGATTTCATTCCCGAGCTCCCCGGCCGACATAGTCGTTTATTTAACTTGTAAAATAGGCATGAGAAACGATAATTAATAAAAAGTGTTTAAGCCAAGAGTCGATTAATAGGTATATAATAACTTTACCTCAAAAAGAGCTTTTTTGGACACATGGTATGCTTCCAGCATTATCATATGCGTAACGAGGCACAATTTTAAACGAATTTCTATGGTCTGTCATACTTAGGGGATTATCGCGTGGATCTACCTGATCATCTTGTTGGTATTATTTTGTGAAATACAGCTTTCTAGGATAATGAGTGCGATAAAATTAAATGAACGTTATTTAATTTCCCAGAATCCATCTAGCCTCTTCATGGCAAATATGAAATCATCATTCGATTCTGTTATTACAATTTTACCTAATTCCTGTAATCCTATCGAAAAAAAAGAATCTTATGGAAGATCATGGCAATTATTATACAGTCATTTTAATGAATCATTTAGAAAAGTATTAGTTGCGAGAAGTCAAAACTTTAGATTCAAGTAGAAGCTGTGAAATACATATGTCTGAATTTTATCCATATTGCGGAAATCTACGCTTCCATATTTCCAATCTCCACGAAACAGGAATTATCAGTATAATATTGTTATCTCAAAGATGAATATTTCTAGTGCTCATTATTTGAGAACATTCATTGACCTTTTTTTAATATAATTCCGTCGATAGTCTATAGTTATACAAAATTTCAATCTAATTTCTATAATTCCTTTTCTTGCGTACATACTTCCTATTTGTAAGCCGTCGGGGAAGTTTCATTCGATTAGAACTAAAGAAGTGTACATTATTGAAATAGATGACAATTCAATTAGTACTAAATCACACTTGTAAAAAGAAAAAAACAAAATGTACTCTTTAACGTTATATTATTAATATTTAAATTTTGTACATTTTCGGTGTTGGGTTTATAATGTCCGATGAGTTACACCCGTTTATCGTTACACAGATGTGTAGTTATATCTTCTTCTTACTCTCTTTCTTTCCTTAAACACAGCACCTTTCGTGTTCGAAGCTAGTGGTTTACATTCCAGGCTCAGGAAACAAGTTGCATTTACCCATTTCTATTGTTGCATGTAAATTGAATAGAACCTGGCTTTCGAATACTTATATTTCACGAAGTAAATTACCGTTTCCCTTGGAAGATTTCACACCAGGAATCACGTTTCTTTACAGACTTCATCTCCAAAAAACTTGGTATTATGTAGGCTTCAAGCGAGTACTGTATACTTGACTCTAATGTAAAATACGATCTCACTTTACAATATATATTAAAATGAAATTTTGCTTCAATCGAATAATTATTTAATTGATTTTAAGTGATTTTTATTGATAATTTAAATGTATGAATCATATGAATATTTACTTTGGATGATTTAGATTTAATGAATTAATAGGAGAATCTATTCTGCGAGTGATCTTTCTAAATGAGTAATGCAGAGTAGAATTCTTTTAAGAAACGATTGTGTCATAAGTATGCGAAGGGAATCTTGGATGTGAAATCTTTCTCTTAGGTATCCCGAAGACACCTTTTGCATCTCTAGTAATTTATACAGAGGCTGTGTTATTGGTATGTCAATAAATGAAAGAGAATTGTTGCATTCAGCAGAAATGACGAATGGTTGAAATAATGGAATAAATCTAATTCATTGCTCATCAGTGATGACAGCGAGTGGAATATTATTCAAGTAGTTTAATTTCATACATGATATTTCTGCTGATGGCAGACTATAATGTGATCTAATACGCCACATAGGACTTACAATGCAGATGAAAATTTTGAACTTTATCTCCTAATACAAGATGTCGAGACATAGCTTTTGTTTTAAACAAAGATTAAGATTCATATACAGTTTGAAGGTTTAATCAATGTAAATTAATATCTCAAAAATATTAATAAACGATTCTTTTTCAATGTTAGCTTTTCATGTCATAATAAACATTCCTTATCCTCTATACCATGTCTGAAATAGCCGATTCACCTTTATGGGAACTAATTTTCAAAAAATTATTGATCTTTTGGTAACAACAAATTGCTGGGATTTTTTTACTTAGTACACTTAATACAGTAAGATATTTTTATTTTTTCAAGTAAATTGTTCTCCATGATGATTAATTTTATCTGCAGACATGCTATTGATGCCCATGAGATGTTATATGTATAAGTACAACGTAGATAATATGTAAAACTTGTAAATCGTTATGTTACTGTACAATTATTTAAGGGTCAGTCGTTACATTTTTAGGAATACGAAATTCATACCATAAATACATTCAATTTCACTGTAAAAAACAGTATAGCTGACAAGGAATAGTCTTTCACTTTTGTATACAAGTCTGTTTTTGTTTTTCAAATTGTTTCAGACATTCACTCGTAGTGGTAAATGCGAAGCTTTTTCTTGGCGAGTGTTGCCAAAAAGATACTATGCTTAATTTCAAAAGAACAGAGATCTACTATCGGATCGGAAACTGGAATGTTGTATTCTTGAGTTCCCTTGGATACGCTCCATAATGGTATGCTCTTGGTGGATTCTTGATGAGCTGCTACATAAGTATCGTCATCAATGTTAATGTGACAGGGACGCGAGAGCAATTGTTGAGAATTACCACCATTAAAATCGTAAATAACATTGCATGCAATTTCATTCTCGGCTCCAGTTTGAATAGTGCATACAACGTGTCTTGCATGTGGAATTGTTGCATTAGGTCGACAGGATATTAAAATATGATGATTCTTTTCATCGTAACAAACTGAGATAAATGGACCTTGAATATGTATTTGTTTATGTTCGTATCTCCCATCTCGGTACTCGTATCCGTAACAGGAATTCAATCGACATGCTATGAAACCGCCGCGACATGCTCTGCTACCAGAACAACTCGGAATAGAGGCTATGGAAACAACAGGTGTCCTGTCTCTAGGACTCTCATAAATTTCTACAGGACTACCGGTTTGTCTTGTATCGAACTTCGTAATAGTTCCATTTTGTGCACCAACTAAGAAAATGTTCGAGTTGTCTCCTGACCAACAGCAACTCCAAAGTTGCGATTCTGTGTGATAAGTATGAGCTACTACATTGTTTTGTACATCTGTTATCTTGGCGCACTTATCAAAACCGACACTAAGGAGTACTGCTTTTTCCATAGCATGAAACGCAACATCTCTTATTTGTTGCGAGTGTAGAAAAATGAATTGCTGCGGTTGAAAGTCTTCTGTGTCAATTTTTTTTATGCCGTAACCAGGAAACAGAGAGTTCGTAGATTTCTGTGACACTGCTAGACATTTCAGCCATTCATTATAATCTAATACGCGACATTCGTTTTCTTTGCAAATATCTAATGTGCGCTCTAAGTGAAACTTCTTTCTTGATGTTCTTGATGATCCTTGTTTTAATTGTAAATTTAAATCAGTTTGTTGACTTTCCAACTCGGCGATACGACTTTTCAAACTTTTTAGCTGTGAGTCATACAAGTTTTGTCTGAGATTGAACCTGTTCAATTCCATTTGAAGCCGATTTCTTTCTGCTGTAACGTTGCTTAAGTCTTTTTTTAAATTATCCAATTCTGTAGTGTCAACTGCTGATAATTTTTTAGCATATAATACACGAATATCTTTTATAGCAGCTTTCCGATTACACTGTGGACATCGCCGTGCCCCAGACGTGCAGCCCACCTTCAGCCAGCGTAAAATGCAACTGTGTCCAAACAAATGACCACAGCGTAAACAACATAAACGATGTTCTCCTCCATTACTCCATACATCCATGCATATAGGACATGCCTGACCAGAGTCGATTTCTTCCACTATTTCCAGCTTAGGTTTTTTAGCTACTAAAGACATGAAAACCACTAGTGTAGATAGTAAAAAATAAAAATGGTATAATTTTCTTACCCTTTTCTGGACCACCATCTGTTTCATCAGGATTAGAATCATTATCCTCATTATCTTCATCATTGTCACTAAAATTATCGTTTATAGGACCTGCATTGTGTTGTTCCCATTGTTCATCCACAACATCTTCATTGTCATCTAAAACAACTTATGGTACACGTGAGACATCTCTGCTAGTTGAAATATATGATGAAGAATTATGAAATACAAATAGAAATTCAACGACATTGATTAATGTTCAAAGAAAAATAGAGACTTACCATAATCCATGTTTTCCATTGTCTATAGATTCTGTAAAAACATAAATGTTACAAGCACATTTTCTCATTACATCAATATTATGAGTGACTTGTTGAAAAATTCGTCAACCAAAACTTCTTAATAACTAAATTGTAACATTTTTTTAGATGTTGTTGATGTTACAGTGAAGATTTTACTAGATTGAAAAGAGAAAACGTATTTTAATATTTATTTGGCCTTTGTAGTCCGTTTAGTCCTGTTTTCATAAGGACATTAGATCAAACATTAGAAAGGATACAAGAGCCAAAATGTTAAATTTTCTCTAGCTGACTTCAGTTTTGTGACACACGAGGCAGATGGAGGGAAAAATAGACGCCGTGAATCCAGACAATCAAGTTCAAATATATTTTATATTTATTTTGTAGCACTCTTGTCGATAAACTAAAAATATCATTCTAAATAGCTTTATATTTCAGCAATACATTAGCAGAACCCTTTCATGAATCCTTTACAGTTTTCCATAAAATAAGATGATGCATTAAAAAAAATGTATCTAAGTTCTAGTACTTTATTTTATGCTTACGAAAGCGCAACATCAGGTACGAAAGCGCGAAAATTGTAGTTGGCTAGCCTGGATGCAGGAGCGCCGTGAGAGAAATATGGCGTAAGGTGATTGTTACACATGTGTCAGTGAATTCGGTAAGCGATCGTTAGACACTATTAAAATGTTATCCGTTACAGAAAATTAAGCTACTTTATGAAGTTTATCATCCTCTGAGATTGTATTACAAAATTGCACTAGCTCTCAGCCTTCTATGTAAAGACTAATTGGTCTGTGCTAGTCGCAAATTCTGACGTCGCTAGTCGACCAGCCATTTCACCGATTTTTCATAAACATCTATGAGCGGAAAATGTCCTAAATGTTTAAGATGCATCGGCATCATTTAATGTCATTCAGTGTTTATATTTGCCATCAAAAACATTATCTTTTATTAATAATTTATTTGAAGAGGTATCTCTGAGCACTTGATGCTCTTTAAAGACTCTTTACAACCTGCCTTTTCTGGCACAGAAACGCATTCCAATCCTCTGAGTATTATGGCCTCAGGTTTCATTCATGTGTTTGAACTGCTTTTTGACTAAATAAAGCTAGCCATTATAAGTAGTGTATTTATTTTCAATACTGAGGGCATAAGTTTTATAAAATATCATGCAATCTACTTTTAAAAGACGATAATATATAATTTGATAAGGAACAGTTTAACCTTTAATGGTGTTGTGACATTTAATCTGTGATTATTTCAATAATCGTATTAATTATTTTATATATAAAGTATCAGTAATTTAATATATCAATTTATTAAGGAAATTATCTTTTGATTTTCCTAATATTGTTTGAAATTTAAATGAGCAATTACGTCCTTTGTTAGTCTCGTTTTGTTAAATTGTCATATATATGTTTAATATATGCACAGTTCGAGTTTTAATATATATAGTGTAACGATTCATTTAGGATACTTTTTTATTTTATATTTATGTTATATATAGGATTTAGTCAATAGGTAAACAAAAGTTTGTCGATTGCAGATCATATATTTCAATGATATTTTTTTACTAACTGTTATAAATCCGTTCAATTGTTACTTGTTTCAAATATTTATGAAAATTCTTATTAGGATCTTGTTTTTCAGATACGAGTTGGATTTAATTGATCAACCTTTATCAAGTTAAAAGATATAAAAATAGGAGAACAAAATATTAGGTAATTATGACATTTAAAATTATATAAGTTCTGTACTATATTTAGAAATTATGATAAAGATAACAAAACTTTCATTTAGTATTATCCGTCATGATTTACATATAGCATAAAATAACATCTTGGTATATTTACCAGCAATTATATCAGTCGAAATCATTATGTGATAACAGCTTTGATAAATTACAGATCAATCATATGAAAGCATATAATTTGCTTCATGCATTGCTGTCTCAAACATCATTTGTACCTTCATAAAATATTTGAGGAGCTTCTCAAACATATTAGTTCAGCTTGTAACTACATCGTGATTCAAAACATAAAATAGGCACAAAAATACTCCGTATTCTTAAGAAACTTATATGCAGTAATCATATACAGCTACAGAATCATCACGTTATTTATACAGTACGACCAAATCGCATATTTCGTAAAGGGGCTAACATTTAAAAATAATCAGTATTCCAGGAAAACCTTGTAGGACCGTTAGGTATACATCTAGATCCAGTACCTATTGCTAATCGTCGTCAACGTATTTCTAGTGACAATATCAACCGCTCCAACAATATAAGAATATATTCGTCAGAGCGAATCGTCGCATAATGTCTAGGAGAAGAGAAGGGATGTGATCTCAGAGAGAAGAGAGCCATTTTCCAAGTCTTGGTTTAGACCAGCTAAATATAACCACAGGCTCTATACGCTTTCCGCAGTGTGTCGTGCCGTGCAGAACGGCATCCCGCTTCATTGCGTAGATCTCACTCATTTTCTACCTTCACCATGGCTCATTGCCAAATTTCAACTGCCTGAAAACTGCTAACTTTTTCTTATCGCTCGTATAGATTGAACGTTTTCAATTAAATTCATAACTCTCCAGAGATCATCTCTCCACGCTCTATCAACATCTGTGATTTCAGTGATGTGTCTCAGTGTGATGCTCATCTTCCAATTTCGATCACTTTCGCTCCTTCAATACTTCTATATTTAATCTGAAACACGGCGTACATTTGACCGAAGAGTATCGTGCAGTAAAATTTCTATAAGACATTATTCTTTCCAACAATCTGATATAGTACGCACAATTCTCATTAAACAATATACAATCATTTTCTAAAGGGGCCAAGAGTCGCAAAGTATTTTGACGTGAAAATTTTGTGGGATAGTTATACCGGTGCTATGCGTGACCCGTACAATGTATCGGATATAAAAATAGACATAAAAAATAAATTGCTCAGTTAAGACGCGTGCATCTCCTTAAGTGTTCTGTAACTAAAAGATAAGAAAGTAGAGTTTCCTAAAATTTACATTTACGATTTTATTGCATAGTTGTATTTTATGCGAGAGTTACTAGTTTGTAATAATTATCAAAATACGATCTTATTCAGCTACGTAACTATTTTATACACTAGTATTAAGATACTCGAATAAGTATCGTTGATTAATTCTATTAGCATAATGATTTATCTATTGCTATTGTGTGACTAGGTAGTGTTCCACGGTTGATACGTTTCTCATATATTTTTATTCTGTTACAGATCATGGTTTGCGTAGCTGGTGATGATAGTGTTGACTGCGTAATTCGCGATTTAAGTCGCGGATCACAGCCAAAGACAACTATTCCAATACGCCCTTCTACGACAGTCACAGAAATTTTCAAGCATGTGGCAGGTCACTATTCTTATGATCCTGATACTTTTGAATTGGTGCTCCAAACCTCAAGAAGTAAAGTGGTTAGTATTATTTGTATTAGTTTAAAATTATAAATATTATTGTACAATAGAATTCATGTTGCTTCGTTCATCAGATCCTATTAAACGATATGAAGAACAAGACAATGATGGAAGCTGGACTAGATTTTGCAGCTGATACAAGATATACGATAATAGTGGCTGACCTCGAAGGCCTTCCACCTAGGCGCACAACAATAACAGCAGACTCTGAAGATGAGCTTATGCTGGGTACATCAGCAAGTCCCACTTTGTATGATTTGTCTACTGGCAATTATAATTCTGCGCCAGTACCTCCTCCACAGCCATCGATTCAAGAGTGGCCCGACTCTTTCACTCCTAAGAATATCATAAAGTCAGAGACCAGTGAGTAGTAAAGTTTAGTTATAGGGATAAAAATTCGGTTTGACTAGTTTGTTTGTCTCTGTTTGAATAAGTTTATTATTTATCGTTTTGTTGAGAATAGTCCATTGACTGAGTCTGTAACATTGTTCAACGTGAATTTCATTTGCCTTTATAAAAGGTAAGCTAGCTAATCGTGATCGTTATCAATAAGTCTCCAAAGTCAGCCACACCATACCTACCATTCAAACTCGTTATTTTTAATTTGATAATTTTGATTTTTGATCGTTCTTTTAGGGCGTAGAAGAGCGCAATGTAATAATCAAGATATCATCACGCACAACTTCGATATGCCATTAGTTGGGATGAAACTTCGGAATACAGTTGCCCACATTAGTACGTTTACTATGTAGTGGCATGATTAATAGGTTCTTAAGTGTATATCGCAAGTAGAAATCATTCAATTCATCTATCGCGCTTCGTTCTATCTTTTTTCCCCTTTCTTCGCCAACTTCTCGTTGACGAGAAATATTCTGGAGAAATGGCTTTGGGTTGTCGTGATATACCGATATATCGGATGAGGATTTTGATTGAATCGGACAAATCGAAATAGTGTTTTATGCTTTACTGAGCTTTTCTATACTTCATCGAAATCTTAATACTCACATTCTTCATCTTTGTTATCATTTAAATATTCTCCCTAGTGTTTCGTGTTTTTCAATCTTTCGAAGGTTCATGCATCACTGTGTTCATTGTACCCCTAATATCGTTCAATATCTTAAGAAATAATCTTAAATTTTAAGGATACGTGGGACTTGTGAATCAAGCTATGACCTGCTACCTGAACAGCCTTCTCCAAGCTCTCTACATGACACCTGAATTTAGGAACGCCCTCTATAACTGGGAATTCGTCGACGGTTCTGAGAAGGACGAGGCTAAAAGCATCCCTTACCAATTGCAAAAGTTATTCTTAAATCTACAGGTTTGGTTTTTCTTCAGAATATAGTTGTTCCTATTATTCAAGTTTTTCATGCGTTTATCAACTGTCAACAGACATCGATGAAATCAGCAGTAGAAACAACATCACTGACAAAGAGTTTCGGATGGGACTCCACTGAAGCTTGGCAGCAGCACGACGTTCAGGAACTTTGCAGGGTCATGTTCGATGCTTTGGAACAAAAATTCAAGAACACCGAACAAGCCGATCTCATAAACAGACTCTATGAAGGTAGTAAAATGAATTTCTTGTAGACTGCTGAATATTTTAATGCATATTAACTCATTTAGGGAAGATGATTGATTACGTTAAGTGCTTGGAATGCAGCACAGAAAAGTCAAGAGAGGATACGTTTCTGGATATCCCGTTGCCAGTTAGACCTTTTGGTAGTAACGTAGCATACAACAGCGTGGTAAGTAGTAGTCTATTAAAAATGCTGGGTAAAGTTCAGAAATAATTTAGAGCGATTGTAAAACCAGTGAATTATAACGCGATCACAGGAAGAGGCCCTTAGAGCATTCGTACAACCCGAGACTCTAGACGGAAACAATCAATATCACTGTGAGAAATGTAACAAAAAATGTGACGCCCACAAAGGATTGAAATTTACTAAATTCCCTTATCTCCTTACACTACATCTAAAACGCTTTGACTTCGATTACAACACCTTCCATAGAATCAAGCTGAACGACAAGTAAGCGTGCGCTTAGTATTAATTTAAATATCCTTATTTCTGAAGTATTTTGAATACTGACATTCTTTTCCAAACAGAGTAACCTTCCCGGATATCCTGAATTTAAATTCGTTTATCGCATCCGCATCAAATCCAGAGTCTCCAGGTGGAGAAGAAGACGTAGGATTAGGTGTTAAGTGCGATGACAGTTCGACCACGGATAGTGGAACATTGGATGACGAATGCCCACCTTGTGATAATAGTATGTCCAACAGTAATTATTCTAACAATCACGATCAGGACGATGATGAAGGTAATAAATGACAAAATCAATATTATCATATTACAATGACTCATAAATACTCTCATGCATTAGGAATTGACGTGAGTAACGCACCATCAACATCTAACTGCAGTGCGCACAATCATGAAAATGAGAAAAATCGTGCAGTGGGAAAAGGCCCTTATCAGTACGAGTTATTTTCCATAATGATTCACAGTGGTAGCGCTAGTGGCGGTCATTACTATGCATATATTAAAGATCTGAAGACACAAGAATGGTTCTGCTTTAATGATCAAAGTGTTTCTAGGGTAAATACTACATTGATATTCAACTCTTCTTTGCAATATCAACTGTTCTATGAATTCTGTAATTAAATATTAATGTACATATTACAGATAACTCATGATGACATACAGAAAACGTATGGCGGTGGTCCAACCAGGGCTTATTACAGTGGAGCATACAGTAGTAGCACAAATGCTTATATGCTAATGTACAGACAAATTGATCCAGCACGAAATACGTTGCCTATGCAGACACAAGACTTTCCAAAACATATTCAGGATCTTTTGAAGAAGATGAAGGAAAGCGAAGAGAATGACAGGAAGAATCGCGAGAAGCAGATATCCATGTGTAAGTTTAAAGTCTATTGTCATCATCCTACAGAAGATAAACTTTTGGACATGAAGTTATACGTGCTGCATGATGAAACGTGGGCTGGCACGACCGAAAAGGCATACCGAAAATTCGGATTGGAAGGTGTAGTAAGTCTAAATCAGTGTAGACTCGTTAGTTACGATCGTCGCAGCGATCTGATCGAGTGCAGTTTCGAAGGAAAAGAACAGGAAACTATTAGCGAGATATGGAGAGGTGACAATCGTTTTGATTTGCTTCTCGAAATACGGAAGAAGGATCAGAAATTTGAAACTTACTTACCTGGTGGTGAGTGAGGTTTAATTACTTTTTTTTTTTTTTACATAACTAGATACTACTTCTGTATTTGATTCTTTCAGGCATTGCTCTCAAAGTATTCGTTGTAGATGTGCTTAAGAAGGAGATAGTCGATGGTCCCATTAACGTGCGAGGATTAATGACGCAAACTGTAAAAGAGTTCAAGCAGCAATTAGGAAAAATCTTGAATATGGATCCCAAACAGATGAAGCTGGTTTATCAAAGATTCTCAGGAAGCAAACCGTTAGAAAATGATGACAATCAACTTCAGGCAGAACGTTTAATTAATTCAGATAAAATCTATGTATCTACTATGATCGATCCAGATCCTACGAAGCCATATCACGAATCTATATTGAATAAGATCATAGCGAACGGAGAGCATATATATTTCTTACACATCCAGTTGCCTGACACTAGCAAAGGTAAATATTACACATGAACATGTAAGTATATTGACATATACATGCTGATGTATTACTTATTTTAGAAATATTGTATGAGTTGAACATACCTTCCTTGGAGGATAGACAGAAGGAAAAAGAAAAAGAAAAAGAAAAAGAAAAAGAAAAAGAAAAAGAAAAAGAAAAAGAAAAAGAGAAAGAGAAAGAAAAGGAAAAGGAGAAAGAAAAGGACGAAGAAAAACCTGTTACCAACGGTCCCTCAAAGTTGTCCATTAACGAGCCGAACAAGGATACAAATTTGAAGTGTAATAATAAACAGCCGAAAATAGGTCCAAATAATGAAGACACTTCGGTAAGAAATCCTAGTCCTCAATTAGTTGAAACAGAGGACTGGTTTACACCAGAACAGAGTAACAGTGAGGATAGTAGTCTAAGCGATAGCGATAGAACGCTTGTTGGTGATGCTCCTGAGGCAGATGATTGTGTCTTAGCGTCGCTCGACAACTTTGATGATGTACAGACTTATGACCGAGTTACATATAATCAGAATCAAATTGATACTTGGCATAGCGAGTGCGATTCTGATTCAGAGTACTACTTCAAGGCCGTCCCTTACACAGAAAATAATCAGAAGAGTAAGTATCTATTAGGGCCAGTTTCATTACCTGAAACAGTATCGTTCTGTAGAGGATAACTTAATAATTTTGTTGTAGTGTTAAAAGTCTCAGTGGATAGAAGAATGCAACTAAGCACTCTCAAGGAACATTTGGAACCATACGTAGGAGTGCCAATGGAGTATTTCAAAGTGTATCGGCAACTCACTGAGGTTGGTGAAGCAGAATGCCATTATCTGACAGAGCAAATTCTTACTTTCGACCATGGAGATAAATTAACTCTGAAACTTGGACGAGCTTTACGAAGTGGCGAGTGCAAAGTCAGGTTGTATCAGTTACTTCTCAACGCTACAGAGGTTTGTTGATTTATTATATTTTTGTACATTATGGTTGATTAATGCTGTAGGCGTTATATTAATTCATTTGAATTATTTTAACGTGACAGCCCTATAAGTTCCTTTGTGAATTCATCGCATCAAGGGGCGCGACAGTTGCACAGACAAAAAGAGAAATCTTAGCTGAAATAAAAAGGAAGTGCGATCTTGATATTCCGTATGAGCGCTGTCGACTTAGAAAGAAGAACTATAAAACAGCTTCAAGAGTTCTTACAGACTTAGAGAAATTTGATGTCCCCCGATATTCTTGCCAATTAGAATTGATAGTGCAAGAATTGCCGGACAAGGAAGTCGTCACTGACCCTGAGCAAATGCTTATTTTCGTCAGAAGATGGTCACCCTCGAAAATGCAGCTAGGGCCTTTCAAAGAGGTAGTGCTAAACGGAAAAACAATTGAGGAGCTTAAAGAAAAGCTGTCATCGATATCAGAAATACCAGAACAGTATATAGAAGTGGCAAATGGTAAGGGTACCTTCCCCTGTGAGATTTCTGTACTCAGGGTGCAAAATGACCTCGACTGGAACTACCAAACAACAGGCATTGATGCTTGGCCACATAGTTTAGACGATGGTTCAGTTGTATTCTACAGGTTAGTATCATTAGACTACTTTTATTAGAAGCTATATTTATTTCATAATAACGTTTTGAAACTTTAATAATTTGTGTTACAGGGATAGCAGAGAAGAACAGAAAAATCTAAGCGCAGACGAACTCAAGGAAATTGCCAGCAAGGAGAGTTCTCGGTTAATGTCCCTTTCCTCCACGTCGAGTTACAGTCCGCGACGGGAGAGGGCGCTCAAGATATATCTGGACAACAAATGATCCCCCAGTAACAATAGTGCATTTGCTGACAAGCAGTTGCAGCGCTAAGTTAGGTAATAACTAACGTGTTTGAAGAGAATTAGGTATTTTCGGTGCCTGGACTTGGCACGTTATTAAAGTTTGTTGAAGATGACATGCATACACATTATACAGAAAGTCCATATATACCTGATCGACCCTTCGATTATTAATCCTCTCATTGATAATGTAGGTCCTGTAATAGTGTTGTTTTTGGTTTTTGCATTAAAATTTTATTGTTCTTTTATGTGAGTGTTTCAAAGATACATGAAAGCATGTTCGGGTATCCTTTAACTATATTACATTCATCTGAACCAAGTTCTCAGTAGCTTAAAATATCCAAAGTATGAAATGAATTTTCTGCAAATTTTGAGCTTAATGAAATATCTGAGTATTAGAAGTTAATGAACTCGTTATAACTTTTAATATTGCACGTACGATCCTATTCCGAACAAATCTCTTGCATTTACCGGCGACTTAGCTTGGCATTTGTTTGCTATTCCATGTTAAGTATCTCTTTTGCTCTCAATCTTAGTACTTTAACCTCTCTTGAGGGTTAATATCGAAGAGTCGTCGTTATCAAACATCACCACTCAGATGATTATTGAACGGGCATGCGTATTAGGATTGCTCGTCATCTTCGTGCATTCTATTTCCAAAATTTAAAATGTGAAAGAAAAAATAATAGTGCGCGAGCACGGTTTCGAAGAAATCCTTTTATTAAAATTGCGAATGATCGAAAGCTACATTATTATTTTGTGCAATCGACTTATACATGTTCTCGTACCGTCTTTCAAAATGTCCTCACGATTATTAGATTAGAGTTAGGTTATATTTATTGCGTATTTGTTATCCGGAAATTGAAGCCTAGCTCGGATTCGTAAGTAATGTAATTCTTGGCCAATCACAGGCGATTCTCTACGAAACTACGGAAATTTACACTAAAATGGAAAACTACAATATGTTTCAGTGCAGAACCATGGACGTACGTACTTTAGGTCTGTTCGTGCTACCGTTTTTAAGTTCTCCGGAGTACTATAGGTATGTTTAAAATTGAACCAATAGCCCTGAATGTATTCTTGTTTCTTTATTTATTGAATTCATTTGATGGAGACACAAGAATGCTTACAGCGTTCTGGGTCCATTTACGAATATATCTATAGTGCTACGGAGCATTGAAAAACGCTAGAACATATAAACTTTTTATAACAAAAATTTAATACAGAGCCTCTTTTGGCACGTTAGAGACTTTATTTTCGAGCTATTAAAAATAAAACATTAAATTCGTGGACTGACTATAAAATGAAATATTTCAGTAATTAAATCTGCTTTATTACAGAATATGCTGCTTCATATTCAGATAAAAAGTTTTGAAATTTATTCATATAAGTTTGTACCTATAACAGAAATTACAATTTCACTACAGCTTCGTGGTCTTTGCACTTGTCGCATGATTTGTTTCTTGAAATCTATAAAAACTATCCGAACTAGGCTTTTGTCACACGATTGTTTAATTGTTGTGTTAGAATAACTGCTAGAAAAAAAAAAAGAAGGATTCGCGTAATTCGCTAGCGAAGATAGCAACGAGTATAACGAAAGGTGTATGGTAATCGTGTTTTTATCCTTTTTGTGGATAATTTTCCCATCCAAAATCCCATCCTCGTTATCCCATGACCCACCTAGGATTACAAAAGTACAGATTCGCTGGATAAGATTAAAGTAAAAAAGGGGCTATAATGCGAATTGAGTCGCAACAAGGAAGGAACAAGCAGACAACTTTATCTTTTAAGATTCTTTCACTCATGCCTTTTTAATCTACCAAATCTTCTCTATCTGTCCCTGTATCATACACTGTAGCTATGAAACAAATTATATTTATAATTATTAACAAAGGAATAATGGAGTGACTGAACTACTCTTTAATATGGCGTGTGTGACTGACTTGTATGATTTTATTTTTACAATTTGCATCCATTCGCATTCTTCACATCCGTAAGCTTGTCAGGGATTGTCTTTTTCTGGTTATGCCAAATTAGGATTACAATGGCCACCAGAGAATAAGAAAATGTATATTTATGCGATCTTCATGAAAATAGTTTACTTCACCGCTTTATATCGATACCGAGGATAAGGATATATAACGCAGAGCCTTTTTCCTCATTATTTCCATTATTCCTTTACATTGTCAGTAGTTCGGTTCTTCGGTATGTTGCCAAGCTATATTAAACTAAAAGGAAGGCAACGAAGAAGCGTTACTGACCCACATCAGGATGACCGTGTAAAACGTTCATTTTCAAAAGCGGTGTCGGGAGGCATTCCTGCCGAAATAAAGTGAAACGACCGGAACTATTGTCTCTCCCTGGCTGACTGAAATTTCTCCAAGTCCCACACTTCTCCTTCCGGCATTACTTGAACCTGATCCTTATCACATTTTGTTAGTTCCCATCCTTCTTGCAAAGGTTTAGCGTTTACCTGCCGCTGCAATGAATTGTAAAGAGATTGCGTTGTGCTATCAAGATATTTATTGTGACTGATTAAAGAAAAGAAAAAAAAAAATAAATAAAAATTTAAGATCACCATATATCATCGTGTTTTCTTCTTATAAGTAGAAGGAAGGGGAAGTTTTGGATTACCTAAATGCGATAATAGGATATTAAAAGAACAACAGCTAAATAACGAAAGCGTCTAAGTGCAAAATTGTGTTTTATTTTTTGATCGTGCCACTTCTTTTTTTTGCATCACTTCGTTTGCTCTTGGCACATGCACTCTTCATTCTGACTCTATTATACATGCGAGCCTGCCTACTTTTCTCCGCGGTTCGTATTTATGTATGTACACAATTAAATCATGCGCGTTACAATTTTCTTTTTACACTCTATGCGTCTCTATATACATAGCACAATGCGACGACGTATGAATTATTTATGAACAAAACGATACGCCTTGTCATGCGCCAGGTGCAGGGGGTGCCGATGTCTTTCTAATTCAAAGTTACAGATAACGAAAGACGATACGCTTTGTGTCACAATATTGATGAATTTCACTGGCACGTGGAGCCAAGTGTCGTATAGTATATAGCTATCGTCATTAGAAATTCTACGAGCATCAGTGCCCTATGACGCTTACGCGTTTATAAGATCACTCCGATAACAAAAGTACGGATCAGCGTAACGTATTTATACATCTATATAATTTTTAGTTACCGTAGAGAAAAGTTCATGCAGGAGACACTCACCATCGTGGCATTTACTTAAAAATCCTACATTATGTACAGCAGTTATAATATTCATTAATTTCATTCTCTTTACAATTAACGACTTAGGTTTATAAGTGAAAGGCTTCGGGATTAGAATATACACGAGCATATTGACTACTGTAATCGGTTAACAAGACGAATTGATGTATAAAAGTCACTTCCTAATCATGTTCCAGGTTTGATAGGTTAAGTCGTCCTTTCATTGGTGGAAAGGATGCAGGGATCGTCATCAGGGACCCGCGCGATTTGAATAGCTTTAAATAACTTATCGTAATCCAGGGATTTCATCGATTACACCGAAATAGCGATGATAACGGCAGGCTGGACGGCCGGTTAAGCGAGTCAGACAGTGAGCGAGCACTCGCCGGAATGCCAGGGGATTATAAGGACGATCGGTAGGATGCATCGGATTGGTATACGAGACCACGATGTGTACGTGCGCGTATTAGAGAGGGAACCTGGACTGCGGCTGTGGCTGTGCGAGGTGTAGAGAGGACACGCAGAAGGAGGATGGGGTCGCCAACACATATCTTGATATCTCAGAGTTCGATCTCTCAGCCCGGCCGTCCGTATATTTACATGTATAATTTATATACCCCGGCAAGAACGTAGTGCCAGTCGGGGCGGGCCTGACCGTCCTTCGTATACCCGGCCACATCCTACTTCCAAGTCTAGGTCTTTGCGGTATGGTGCACCATAGCCAGACTATATCCAGAGCCATCGGTATAATTCCCACGAGCATTGTCGAGAAAAGACTACGGGATGTTCTCTTGGCTACCTGTATAACGCGTTCTACGGAGATGGTCCTTAAGGGAGGCCTCCGCAAGAGGCGAAGGAGTGGTAGCTTCCAATTAACGGGGTTTGGTCGGGTCGGTCGATATACTACGTACCAGTTTCGCGTACCCTCGGCGCACTCACGCTCGCGTAACACGGCCGATAAGAAGGGCGAAGACTTTTCTTCGTTTTGGCAAGGAAATAATGTGCCTCGATCGCGGCCAAGCCGGCATTGTGGCCGCGAGGGTGCAATTAATTATTGCGTGCCCGTGAGCAGCCGCATTGTTGCATCTGTTGCTGCACTCAGTGTGCATCGCGGAGTGAATTTCTTGAGGCTCGCGTACGCGTCCCTAATAAATTAAAGTGCTCGTAAGTATATGGGTATACGCGCATATATTTCCGAGCACATGGTATATATATATGTAGGTATTGCTTACTCTCATGTACTCTCCACTCAGGACGACTTACGTGGCCTGAAGAGAGGACTGCGTGTAAATACGTGTAGGTGGTCGCTGGAGAGGGCCTCAGGGTAGACGAGAGTCTTGCCGAAAACGCATGAAAACGTCTTCTCCACATCGAGCACGAGGACAATTGCCGACGGAGCTGAGAGGCAATTAAGGCGAGTAAAACGCTCGGCCGAATCGGGGCGGGAAATCAAGTATTATGCGTGCTGACTGGCGAAATGCCATCTTTCTCTTTCTTTCATTCTTTCATTCCGACCTCGATCCCCTCATGACGATGGAAACGTAAACCTGCCGTTTTTAACGTAGAAAGAGGGAACCCCAGTGTGAGTGGTGCGCGCGCACACAGTCTATCTTGCCGGATGCAGTCGATGTCGGCGTGAAACTCGAACGTCGAATTATGAAACACCTGTTCCACGAAAATATCTTCATCCAACGTTACACACATCATTTCCCCCTGTACGTACGTTTATTTGACTGTGACTGTAGACAAGGGGACTGTGCACGCGCGAGCGCAAACGGCCGAACCTTTTCTATATGAACGAGGCAATATATTACGCTCTGTATGCGCCGGCCCTCCGACCGAGCCCCAAGAAAGATTTCTGATTAGATCAGAGATTACGAAAGTATAGCGGGTAACTCGATTGTTTTGTACTCGCGCGGGGGCGTGCGGTTAAGACGGCCCCGTTATCGCAATCGTTACATTCGATTGGTATCGCACCGTGTATTACGTGTCTATTAGGTTTGTTCGCAGCTAGATAAACTGATTACTGCAGATCCCTCTGTACATTATATTCTCACAGAATAAATAACCTTGTTCTTAAGTTTTTATTTTTACCACGAGTCTTCGCTCCCGTGCTTGCTGATGTACACGATACGCCGTATCACACTTTTCTTAAGCAGGAACGTTGCGTGGCGACCGGTTCACTGATTCTGATCGGCATCAGACTCGTCACTTCCGTAGACGTGCTCACCAACGGGTCTTCTTTTCAGCCGGTTTTTCTTGGACACGAACTAGGGCGCGCCCGCGACACGCGTTCTGAGTCGTTGAGCAGTTCGTTACTGCGATTAACGATAGAAAAAACAAAGGCGGTCTCACTCAAAGCGATTCGATCAGAATTCTAGGTGGGACACGATGATATGAAAAATTCATCTACCGCTGATTTCATATACTATCAGTCCTTTCAGTTTTAGAAAATATATTCGACCCTCTCACGTCGTGTACCCATGCCGAACACTTTATAAAAATTCTAGATGTAATCAGACGGTACCGAACTCTCATTTATCGCTGCTAGTCTGTACTGCGGTGTATCCAGGTTTTGAGGATTGAGGTGAAGACTGGTAGCAGATGCTGAAGGTGGCAGTTGCTGATTTGCAGAATTTGAACTCAAGTCACTATAGTAAGCACTACTTGGGGCACTGCTAAGCGTGGGACCATCCGGTTCAGCGTCACTTCCTGTGTATGCAGTGTTCTGATAGGATGGATGTTCACTGGCACCACTTCCAGTTCTGATTGTCTGATGATGATGATGTTGCAACTGACTGGGTGGCCTTGGCGTTGTTGGTCCATTTTCATACATCTCGTAATCAGGTTCCTGTAACCTGATTCAAAAATGTAATTAAATTATTGACCTAATATTACTATCAATTCTTCTTGTCTTCACCTCTTGTTTGTAATATTTTATATTGCTCGGCTGATGTTTCGCTCGTGAGAATTCTAACTTACCTTTGACTATGTCGTGTACGCAATGCGTCTCGCCGTAACGAGCCGTCATTATTGCCAGCCCCGTAATGACGATGCAGTCTTGCGGCATCCAACTCGTGATACTCGTCGTCCTGACCGCCGGAAGTGGTACCGTAGGTCGAGCTTCCTCTCATCTGCAGCTGAAGATCGCTCGCATAGCTGGCGGCTTGCGAGTCGAGTTCAGCATAGAGAGCTTCGTCAGTCTGCATGTGGGTATAGTGGTTCTCAACGGGTAGATTCATGGCTCTCCTATGCTGCGGAAGGGATAAAGGTGTAGCAACTACTCCTGGAGTACCACCCCCGCGACGTGAACCAAGCCAGGACCATACATTATGTCCTGAAACATTGTAAATACCAAATGTATAAGCAAGTGATGAATTCCCATTTAGGATGAGCATGCAGTTTCCTATTATAAAGAAGCGTAAATTCACCTGGACTAGGTGTAACGTCATGATAAGGTGGTAATTTATCCAGTTCCAAGGCTGGCCTATCAGGTATTACAGAGACTCCACCACCACCTCCACCACCAGCAGGACTCGCCGATTCCTGTGTAGAAGTATCCTCGACACCGACACCACAGCAACTCCCTGCAAAATTGAACGTTTTCCCTATCAGAACGATTAAGCTTTTCCGTGCTATGGTTAAGGTCCTACGAAAGTTGCATGGGACTCGTATTTCGCCATTGTGCGCAGTGCATTGAACTCTTAGGGTCGATATGCGTGGCGAAGAAGCTTATGAAGTGCCAGGTGAGGTTAGCAGAATCCCGATAGGTATGGGCATACATTAAATCCTGCATTATGACATGCGCATAGTATGAAAAGCCTGTTTTCTGTATGGCCTCATTGTGCCCTCGTCATCGTACCGTCATGTGTCTCGTGAGGGTAGTAGGGGAACGCGAAGAGAAGGTCGAGGGGAGGAGCGGACCAGCTCGAGAATTCATAGATCAGAGAAGCCGACCCGCGGTAAGTAGGCATGAGACCGTGCGGAACCAATGAAAAAAGAGGAGGAAGAAGAGACGAGATTATGGGAATCTTATGGTTCTAGGGCACCTCATAACCTACGCACGTATCATTCATCATCACGCTCCTTTTTACGCATGGCTTTCAAGGAACACACACGCGCCCTCTAGCTTCGGCGATAATACGAGGCCAGACATCCTTCCATCGTTTCTGAGTATCGATTAATCGATTCCGCTCGAGTACACTTTACTATCGAATTTTAAAAAATTTATTGGAGACCTCTTTACCGTGTTCGCGCGTGTGCCATGCGATGTCAACCAATCAATTTTATTTGTTAAACATCGAAAACACCTCCAAGCGTGGTAAAGCAGAAAGATCGTTACTCGGTTCGACGCCCACTAATTGCGATTACGCCATTGCAGCTACATAAGGAGTGTGCTTTAATCAGATCTTCTTCCCGCCTGTCACTTCGTATTTCACCATTGTGTGGCCCACGAGGCTGCTGTGATTTACCAGGTTAGATTATTTGAATATTAATTCGTTGTGAGTGAGGTATATCCTGGGTCTCGTAGTGAAGCGACACGTAAAATTGAAACGTTCTGTACGCTACACGTCCGTCTTTCTGTCTGACTGTCTAGCAATGGTGGAAGATACGAAGGTGAGTTTAATAGTAGGAACAGTCGATCTGATATCGCCACTCTGTATAAGTCTTATTCGGTGGAGCCATGACTCGTGACTAACTCATGTCTAGTTCCTCTAGTCAGTCTATATACATATATACGTAGGATGGATGTACAATTCGATTGAATGTCATTGGCAGTTCAGCAGCCGATCGTAAATGTCGTCTCAAATTCGATAAGCGGATTACCACACTTGGCTCGCCTATTCTGTACGGCTTTCAGCTCTCTATTATATCTTGAGATTATCGAGAAATCAGAATGCGCCACTAGAACGAGTCATTGAGAGACTTCGTTGTTATCTATTGATCTTTCTTGCTTCCGTGATAACGATTATAGGCATACAGTACAAGTGTTATAGATTAATAATGAATTTTCGACTTGCCAATTGTTTCATATTTAAATGCCTATAGATATCTTTATTAATTTGATATTTTTATACGTTTCTTCTAAAGTACCACTAGTGTTTATCGTCATTAGAATTATCTACATTTTTTCGTTCTCCATCAATACGCAAGTGCAGGTTTTACTGTTGCTCTTGTAAATGGATTAGAACAACCACGGTGGCCGATGGATTCTCGGTAGGACGTAGAGAGTCTCGCCATCCATCCTTCCAGGGTTTGGTGCCGGTCGGATTACGAACGTGCTAATAAAAGCGATGAAACCGCGCGTCGGAGTCGATCGCAGAGAAACCGGGAACGGACCACCATGGACGACGGGAGTTAGGCATGGGGTGAATGTAGTTGAGAAACTGTGAGTACTCTGAGCTGTGGCACGAATCGAAGTGGAGAGGCATTCTTTCGCAAGAGAAAGATCGGCAGAAGGTGAAGTGAGTAAATGAAAAGGGAGAGAAGAAAAGAAAGAGAGAGAAGAAAATCGTATAGGGAGAACGAGTGTCGGGTAATTAATTCGGGTGACCCGCGCATTCACGTATGGCAGTGGCGCTGCAATGTCGCTCTTTGTCGATCGTATCAAGTCGCGGGTGATTTTAAATCAGAAAGTTAATTAGACCCGTCCGACTGTCTCTTATGTCGTTCGTTCCTAAGATCGAGTTTGGTTCACCCTCCCAGGAGTCACGGGATCACTTTCATTATGCGAACTAATTAAAGTCCAATAGATACTGACACTCCTGGTGTCGTACCTCTAAGCATGCATGAGATAATATCAGTAAACATCAGCCGGATACGGTAGTATCGACTGTAGAGGTAGCTATTCTTATTTTGTATTCATATATACGCGCCAAACGTGCGCGCGCAGATCTACCGAGTTTATCGTAATACGTAGCGCCATCTTGTGTATTTTTTGATGTTTATCGTCTTCATGACGCAGACGAATTACTTTAACCTTTTCGTTTGGGATCGATCGATCGTACTTTCTCCGCCCCCGGATCGACGTGGATAACAATCTGAGTAGCGTACCTTAACTGGGGACGAATTCGTCGTGCATTATCCAGGACTTGGCGTGCACAAGGAACAACGTCAGAATGGCTAGAATATCCAGACGGTAACACAGTAGGGGACTTGGATAATTGGGAATCCCTTCGAACCTGAGCCTGTCAGCTCCGCTGCGGGGCCACTGCTCCATACACGGAATGTTAATTCGATATAATTGGAGGTTAGTGTTCGCCCTAGCAATGAGCTAAGTCTTTTGCTCCGCTAACTCTATACTAATAGCGCTACGTAGCAGCTGCGCTTCTACGAACTATTACCCAACGTGGTTCGTAGGAGCTACGATATAAGATCACTTTCAAGATGCTTAAGTAGCTACCGTGATAGTTTAGAAGATAGTTGATCATTGGATATTAGATCGAATTGCGTTATCATCCGCGCAGATTGAAAAATCTTATTATTCCTATAGCAAATGATCAAAAATAACGATTCGATAGTCATTTGTATAATTGTGATATACTTGTTTTAAGATTCTTACCTCTGCCAGCAGCGCTTTTTAATCTGAAACAAAAGACAGTAGTTTTTAATATTTTACTCTTAGTATTGAAGTTGTTTAGATATTTAGATTTTTATGGATATTTTGTCCGTGCTTAAAGATGGCGGCTTCCGTTTCTACGAGCACGGAACGAGGAAGAATGGTATTCTTTAACGGCTGATCAACCATGATTAACTCTACCTCGAATGAATGACTCGTCACGCCGACAAAATCGGTTGCCTTGGATTCTACCGACAGGATAAAAAAGCTAGTGGATGCCCTAGCGATGAGACGTTAGGGGACGAAGGGCGATGAGAGGAATCTTGGAGGATCTTGGTCCGGAACGAATTCAGCATCGCGCGGTGTTTGTCTTAAGAAGTCCCCTAGTTCTGGAACGAGTCTCACACTCCAAGGCGTGACCAGGAGTAGCCGGTTCTCTATCTCTTAAAATGTCTGACGCTCTTCCTCCTGTCTTCCACTTCTTCGTCGTTTTCCTGTCACCGATGGATTCGTCGTGGATCGATCTAGTTAGCAAGTCCCTATTTTATCACCTCTCGACCTCTTCACTTCTCTGCTACAATTATTTCTGGATCGATGAGCTTTGATATTTTTTTTTAATTAATGTTTCTTGACCAAATTCAATATCCTTCAAAATAAATGTGAATCTACCACTGCGTCCCTTTGTTGCCATTTCTTAGGAAATTAATATTTAGATGAATCCTGTAGGATTTGATGAACGATTATTGTGTGGTATTTTGCCCAGATTTGGTGAGATTTCTTTCTGCCCTCTATTTATGGTAAATGGACATTTGTATGTAGGTTTGGAGGATGATGGTTTTTATTAGTCGGCCAGCAGTTCAGTGGAGCCTAGTAGTGCAACCTTACATGGCGGCCCGATTGACCTTAGCGATCGACCCACTCTATCCCCATTTGGAAATAGTCTTTTTCATGGAAACCAAATGCTCGCACGTATCACGAATAATGAACCTCCCGCAGCACGACGGGTGCAAGGTATTTCAGGCCTTTTTTCGAATGCCCGCGGCTCAAATCGATTCCGACTTTTTTATTCGCTTGATGGCACACCAGTCAACTAGCTTCATTGTGCCGAACCCGTTTCGCTCCTGATCTACGATTTCTCTGACTAAACGAGACTCAATGAAACCGCTTCGAGACGTTGTCATGGTTCCGATGCGGAATATGCTTAATCCTTTCGAAAAACCATTAGCAAAGCTACAGACGTTTCGCGATTCAAAAGAAGGGGTCATCGTAGACGAATTTCATGATTCGAAACGTGAATAATTGTCCCAATTGGATTCCGTGCAAAAATGCCATCATTTATTCGATAACGTGTTACCACCAGACGCCATCATTTTCGCCACTCATGTAATCTTTAGGTGAGCAGGTAAGTCATATATATTAATACAAATGCTATAGATACCAACCTTCGACAGTGAAGAAGAGTTACCATGACCACTGCTCCTATACCGGCTGATACTAGTGAAACTATCACCAAGGTTAGGACCCATCCGAGTTCACCCGGTGCTTCTGTAAGAAATAAATATCCAATATAAGACTTGGAGAAAATATAGTTAACAATCGTAGATATTCTGCATTAAATTAAGCTATTGATGCCGTTAGGTATTTTCTTTTGAGACGAGCGATAATTAGCTTACGTACCGAAGCCATATCTGAATTTAGTAGCGCGACGGGGAATCCCCAGTTTTTATAATGGGCACGAGCGATATTTCTACAATGCGCCTGCGCGAAACGACACACTGCTGTTATACACGTTGCCAGACAGTAAGCATTTTTTGTAATAAAATTTGCAATCGTTAAAGGGACAGAATTAATTAAAGTGAAACTTCCTTAATTCGTAGTATATATAAAACCTATATATACTACGAATACGTAGAACAAGACCAAAATCATTACAACATGCACTAAGGTGCGCATATGAGTCCTTTTAATATCTTCAGTAATTACTACGTTCGATTAACCATCACTTGTTAAAGATCCCTTTATCATCAAGCACTCTCTCATGGGAATAATACGAACATTCATATTCAAAGAACGCACGCTGATTCTCAGTGAAGAGTTTCGACACACTAACAAACCCACACGAGCACAACCCCTCTTCAAAAACTATTTTGTTTCTGTCCGTCAATCCGAGTCGAAGTCTAGGCATTCACTTTTATTTTTTTGTTAAATTTTCTTCTCACCATGGCTGACAGCAGTTGCGTTGCTTATAAATAAAATATCGATCTATTGGCCAAGAAGCCTAATAGCCGTCTACCGGCTTAATAATCTGAACTAACGCAACTAAATAGCCCTGGCCTAGCGATCCCTTAAGATTGTCCATAGTCTCAAAAGCCAAATAGTTATTCTTATTAATATTCTCAAAAATATAACATCCATGCATCTACTACCACGGCAATAGTAAAATTCAGCACGTTCGATTAACATACATCGTGTGGGTAACGCATCACAAATAAAAGAGGTAGAACAGATCCAAAAGGAATATATAAAAAAAAATAAATAAAAAGAGGGAATGAGAGATCGAGTTAACACGCCGACACGTAAGTTTGAATTAACGGCAACAAGTTGCGTGGACGGGTACCGAAAGGAGGGCTCTTCGTACCACAGGATCTCTCCAGGGCCTTGACGTGAACATAACAGCGCGCATGCCGCCTGATAACACCTTACACGGGACTTATCAATCATCCATGTCGGCAGGGCGCCATTGCCTTGATACAAGATGAGAAAAATTCTATACGACCTGGTGGGTAGGTACTTCTCGTATATAGTATGTAGGCATTCGCTGGCTCATACAAAAATTGTAATACGTATATTATACAACTGAGTGCAGGGATTCCTTACCCTACACGAAGTTATAAATTGTTTCAGTTATAATACCATAGGGTATATAGGTATTACTTCCGGACAAAAAATCCAGAAGCATAAGAACACCCTGTAGCTTTACACGTGAGAGCAAACCACTGCGAGCATTAAACCGCAACAGTCAAGGTAGCACTGTTCTGCGGCTTTTCTATACGAGTGGATCAGCTTTTACCGTTTTAAACGGAATTTCTAACCGCAAATTCTGTACTTGTATCTAGCTAAGTGTATCATATAAATGGGAATATTCAGTATGATTATATTCAACGTACAAAAGTTTTGAGTGTCCGGTACCATTTTGGCTATACAGTGCTTTTTGATATTCGTTGGCTAAGCTCATATTTCAAATTCGGCCTCCAATTATGGGGGCCAGATTACGAGACCCTCTGAATAATGACGTCTCGTGGAGTTGGGTTAGACGCGATTTGTTCGTGGCTATGGGGGGTCACGGCATGCAACGAGATCACCACGGGGACACGTGTTCCCGGAGGAGTTTACACATGAAATCTCTTTGCCACTGTAGCACATCTCTCTATATATATATATCTATATTCTCAAAAAAATATATATACCTAGACGAGCACTTATACTTGGTATCTACGGCATCCTTTATTTTCTATAGGTAGCACAACGCATGATAAGATCTCATAATGTTTTTCATGCCAAGAGATCATATTTTATGTAATAGGTACTTTCAATCTGAAGCTGGACACTCGCGTACTACTTTATTCTGTAGGTTGGTAGACTTCGTGTCGTTATTATGCAAATTACTTATGTTTCGCCCGTGCGGAAATTACGGAAAGGAACGTGGTATTACTACAGATATAGTATAGGAATCTGAGAATTGTACAATGCTATACGTTCAAGGGTTCCGTCTTAGGTACAGTGGCTAATAGGATATTAGTAAGCAATAGGGTTTGGCTGTATTCCTTGAATTCCAGGACGTCTCCTGGTATTCTTGGAATACACAAAGAACATATATATATACCGCATCGTTAATCATTTGATGTGTTGAGAGAAAGCTAAAAATCGGATGAAAAGTATAGTGAGGTTAGGATCACCAAGACGAATAAGTAAGAGCAGGTAAAAGGAACGTCACCAAAGGAGCTGGAGATCGTGTTACCTCGAATCGGCAAATTGCCGATATTTCCTGGTACGACGGTTTGCGGTCTCAATAAATATGTCATTAAGGACGATAATTTATCCGGGAGCGGCCCGGAGGCTGTGATAATTGAGCCATCTTGTACGAGGGCAGCACGGGGCTTTTATCATTCGCCCGGGAGTCAAATTTTATTTATTCCGTCTACGTATATTCCTTCCATTTTGCTTTCTCTTGCATGGTATATCTATGCTGTCCTTTTCTCCATACCTGGTTATACTTTTCTTCCACTTATATCCTTTCCATGCAGAATGTGTTACCCATGGCGCGTAGTCCGCAACTCCTTAATTAAAGTGAATCGGTGAGCCGAAGGCAGTTTCAAGTTCGCGTGGGCCGCAAGAGCCAATTTATAAATTCGGGGAACGATCGTCGGTTAAACTTACAGGTGCGTAGATACTAGGTACGTGATGTACGTCTTGGATGACGTACATCGGATTACAAGCTTGTATAGCCAGAACCAGAACTGTAAGTTTATCTCGTTTCGCAAATCGCTTTACAAGCATTTTCAACTGTATCGTGTTTGTTTATTGTTCCAATAAAAATTTGTATTCCTGTTTAAACCATATACCTGTATATAACGGTAGAGTTTTCTGAGTTTAAAATATACAAAAAAAAGACGGTAGGCACTCTGCTGTTAAGTGAAATTCTATAGGAGAATCTTTTAAGGCATCTATATAGTTTTTTTTTCCTGTCAGTTTGGACCCACTGGAATAAGACTACCCGTTGTTTCATCGGTAAGGGCGGCAGCCCTATTGCTGGCAAACAAACCAACAGCAAATCACCTTTATTTGCTTTTTACGAGCTTTCAAGAGCCCGGCCTCCTGGGATGTCGAAAGGGTCAATGTGGCGCCCCTTCACGAGGCGCCTCGCGCCATTCAAAAACGTCAAGAGATAATTAAGTCTAATGCCCACTTCCTAAACGCTAATCCTAACAAATCAATTGAATTCTATAGGCTATGAAGAGTGTAGGATATTGGTGAGATATCTGACGTTGTTTACTAGACCTTTGACCCTTATATCGCGAATCATTATGCCAAGTATATTTCCTGGTATAAAATCTCATATTTCATACTTTCTCTATTAACTATCGTGGGTATCTTAAGGAATCCTTTTCCAGGAAGATCTGCTGCGCAGTCTCTGGGACTAATTACCGTTAAATTATATTGGAAACTGAATACCATCTCGATGGAATTTAATTAAAGGACAAGATCGAACGACCCTAATTAGGCCGATCGTCAATCAAAATATCAGCAATGAGAATGACGTAAGAGCATAGTGAATAAATTCTGTAGTAAATATATTATATTTAAAATATAAGTAACAAACCGTTATCCGGTTGACTGTTATAGTAATAAAAGAAAGAAAATCTCGTAGAGAATTTCCGATTCGTGTCGCCAAGTAATGCTTAAGTGATCGCTTAGGACGATGCCAGGATCTTACACTGGATCGGAAAAGGACTAAGGATAGCTGGGAACAGATCCATCACCAGGTGAACGATCGACCGCCCGAGTTATCCGTCATCCCATCTCGGTTCACCAGACTGGCTTCCTTCTATGTCAGTTTGTTCGTCTGTCTTCGAAGGTGTGGCCCTCTTCGACAGACGGACTGACAGCCAGACAGTTACCATCCACGTGTCTACAAGAGGCAGCTTTTCTAGTTGATCTAGTTCGTTGAAAACTACCACTAAGTGCTAATTGACTAGATTGCTCCAGTGCACAGTGATCCGATCGAGAAGGATGCGGTGGGACAAAAGATAATTTTTAAAAATGTCAAAATAAGTTCGGTCGCATAGTACAAAATAAGAATTAAAAAAAAAGACCGTTAAGTTATTCTTGGCTTTGTTCCATTATCGGGTGTATTACGAGAAAGGGTTATCGAAGGCGCATTCGTAGGATCTACAGCCAATTCTATTATTTGCTCCGGACGTAAACGTGGAAGCCGATTGTTGAATGCTTCCAAAATGGCTGCCGATTGCTAACTCAATGAACCATGGTACCCTCCTCTCTTAGCTAAAGTGGCAAACCACGTTGTAATCGAGTAGAATTCAACGTCGGCGAAGTTATTGAAACGTCTGGATGGTTTTTCAAGCGGATATTAAGCACGTGGTTATTCAGCCAGAAAGTTAGCTAGTTTTATACCTTGAGACTGGTAGGATGTACCAAGAACGCGGATGTTTTGAAAAGGAGGGACTCGTCCCGAGATAACCTCAAGTTTCAAAATGCTTTGGTAAGTGCGCGAGATAAAGAGTCGATTTTCAAAAGTGGTTAAGAATAGTTCCTGCGTATATGGTTAGCTGCATGCGTACACATTGGTACGCGATAGCGCGTGTCTACTGACGTCTGAACCAGGTAGTTTTAATCTTAATTACCAGAAATACCAGAAAGCGCGTAGGTGTCCCCCTTACAGACTGCGTCTGTACGAATGAGTCGACAAATGTTTACATCAAATGGAACCTATGGAACTGTAGGCAGGCAGGACAAATTTCTAAGGAATTAGATAGAGCTATGTAATTTATAGTAAATGCATCAGAGCGGCTCTTTCGATATTGCTTGTTTTCATTAGAAAATTGATAACCACGTAATGGGAGGCTTTACCCTTTATACATAGCTATATACAATTATATCTGTATATATTATATATATATGCATCTACATAGGGCGCGACTTCTCTACAGTATCCTGGCGGCAGGATCGAAGAATCTTTTGAAGGAGCGCTCTGCAGCCTCGGAGGCAAAGATCCTATCTCCTGCGCTCTGCGACGTGTCGTTTGATCTGGTGTACCCAACACTCAGCCGGCCCTACAGGCCCATCCAAAACTACCGGTACCAAAAACTTCAGCCATTTATCTTAACCCCATCAGAACATACCGACAGTGTATAAAATGTATAATGTCCCATTCTTAAAATTCCAGTAATCATCTCCTCGACCGTAATCCTCACAGATCTTTTCTCTTTGTCCATAAACTTTGAATCGACCACTCGGCGACTTGGCTCATGCAATTGCTGGAACGTGTACGCACGTACCTCTGCCTGTACTGCGAGGCCGGCCGAGATATGCAGCCTTGCCAATAAATCTACGTGCGGTCCACGATCGTCTCTAAGATAAAGTTTATGCGGGGATAAGAAAGAGGTGGAGCTAAATTTCGGTCGCATCCTGATGGAGATTCGCCTGGTCCTTTATTTTAGTAAAGGGTATACTGATGTAAACGGTATAGATATACTGAGCTGGTAGGTGCCAAAACACCTCGTTACCTTCTTTTACTTGGAGGATACGACGACATTGGGACTACTGAGGCTACTGACCATACTTCTCCAGATAAAATCAACTGACTGGCCATACTTGTGCACACGCTTTATTTCCTCCAACAACCATTATTCAGATATGGACTATAAACCCGGCAAATACGTTTGTCGCGATTATGTAACTTTTACGTAGCTGCTATATAATAATAGAATTTATGTAACTGACATTTAACCGTTACAGGATGTGTTTGCTGGGAAGGAGTTAGAAGTATTAATTTGGTATAGGTATGTTTATGATTCAAGATTTATACATCCGAGAAGATTGCATAGAGTACTGCTATTAATTCCAATATACGCAGTGGCCATTTAATTCTGACGAAAGAAGATACGACGATGAGTTCCAAGGTGCGATCTTGTAATTATTACGTCATAGAGGCCAGCCAGGTGACGCGATAATTGCTACGTTACCGCCCTTTCGAAGTATCTGTTTTAGCACCCTCTATTTTTTGTTTTACAACAAAAATATATATCTACGTCAAATATAATCACGAACCTTAGCAACGTTACCACTTGACTGGAATTTCGTTTTTGCAAAATAAAAAAAAATTTTTAATGTAAATACAACTCGTTGATAAGATCGTGATGGTAGGCACATAACCGCCATTTTGAAAGCCGCACTGTGTCTCGCGTGCATCCAAGCTATTCAGGGCGAGTTCAATAATGCCAACAGAAGGGAGAAATTGGGGTGGAGACTCGTTGCACTGAAATATTCTTCAACGTATTCCGTATGGTGTACAGGATAGGTGTATGGGAGAATATGGTGAGTCAGGATTGGAGGAGCCGTAGACCGGATGTGAAGTCACCGTTCGGCCTCCGGCTTCGTCCCCCCCCCCCCCCCCGCCCCAACGAATTATTATTCTTAATTTTATCCATCAGGAGAGAATTACTAGGGCGATTTCATGGAGTCCTTCGTGTAGTACTTACTACCTATATACGATGGTGCCCCATAGTCAGCGAAGCGTACGCACTCGCCAACATGGCCGTTTCCCCCCACCAAAAGCTACCCACGAAATGACTTCGGTCATTAAACTTAATGGACGTTACTGAGATCGTTACCATGCTTGCCCACTCTAATGGCGTCGCCACTTGCACAAGCGTGGGAGGACGATTTTCGTACGTACCCCCATTGATTTCATGAAAATCAAACATATTTGTCTTTTCTTTCCTTCGTAGTTATACTAATTCTTTACAGCTGTATATATAGTATATGTATATGTATAGTCTACGTCAAGAACCCAAGAGTCATTTTGTATGTATATATTAAAGATCCAAGCCGATTTCCCTATGAATTGTTTCGACTTTCAAGTGCGGTTGGTGTTTAACGAAACAACATGGCGCAAACATGCTGAGTGTATGCACAACAAATAATCCTATTGTCATTACAACACTTACCACTCCTCCTCGCGACTATTGTCAACAGGATATTCATGATTTTACCGACACGGGCTCTTGACTCTTTAATATCTCTGATCGGATATCTAATCGGCTTGAGAGATATCTCAAGATGCCGACTGATTTTTAACGTGGCAGATACGAAACTCCGACGAGGTAAAATTTGTAAAAAAATATATTTGCATAGTGAGAGTTCTCACGTTGGCACTAATAAAAAATATGTCACCAAGGATGTTACCTGGAATCTCTTTGCTTTGATTTTTTATCACTGTGTCTAAGTGAGAATATATATTTCTACTGTGTACCGTGAGAACTTGAAGTTCTAAACAGCGAGTAAACACGTATTGTATTCAGCTTCGGATCGATTCTATTTTATGTAAAATACCTGTAAAAATGTCTAGTAAGGAACTAACCTAAAGTACCATCCAGGGAAAAGGAGTGCCTATCGTTTCTCCATGCCCAGGAACAGAGATCGCACGTAGTGAGTCCGTCGGTTGTAATACCTTCTTCGGGAAGATATGGTGGTCTTGGTGGCGGTGGAACAAAACTCCCTATAACAGCCCATAGAGAATCCATGTCGTTACCGACTCCCGTATAATACAAGAGTTCTTCTTCGGCAACACCGGCGAACCAATCCAGATCATTTACAGCAGGATTTACGGTGTTGGCATGGGTACTGGTGCTCGCTACGGTAACCTGTAATAAAAAGATAAAATGGAATAAGGCAAAGAATCACAGACAAAGAAAAAGATAACAAGCCAAACATAACCTAAACCATAATTCGTTCTGGCGCCAGGATCATGCAGGTACCGTTCAAGTGTTTACCACCATAGTCCTTTGGTATCCTGATTCATGTTGTTTAAATACAATATTTTTGATATTGCATATGGACCAAAGTCCTGAATAAACAGGATCTAATGGAACCTTTCTATGGAAACTCGATAGTCGGAAGGAAAGGCGCCGGCGACGATGAGTCAACTGACTCCGTCCCCTCGGGCAGGTTAGTTGGGAAATGGCAAGACAAATAGAGGGCCAAAAAATGTGCTAATGCTAGAGGTGGACAGATCTTTCATTGTTGAAGAACTCGAGATGCAGATGCAAGCGGCCCTTTGTAAAGGACGTTGTTCTAACTCGAACGGCAAACGTTGAGAACGGCGCGGGCGGCCACAAACAAAACCTTCCTCTCCTCTTTATTTTTCTTTGATCTTCCTTTTTTCCCCCTACTCGAAAGTCTCCACTCGATACTTTTTCTCGTTCTTTTATTTCATTTTTTCCCTCACTCGACAGGATACTGTCGTTCAATGCGTCTGAAATCGACCGAGAGACTATAGAGGGTGACAATTTTTGTATTCCTTCTACAAGACCTTCTCCAAATTTATTTGACGTATCTATATAACATTACCGATGCACCATGCATTACATGCATTCAATATTACAATGGATACCCTTCTGGCATATATCAATAAATCTTATGCATCTCGACGTGCCACTGAGTAACACTGCATGTAATACCAGTGAAATGGCATCGGCTTGCAACATAAGAACAAATTGAGTCGTGGCTATATACTGTACGAGAAAATCCTATAGCAGACTAACGACACGTAATAGTAATCTTAAAAAAGAAACGCTAAAGAGCAGCGACTCGTGCACAAGAATATAGGTATATGCAGTTTGAATGGTACAGTTGAGTACAAGAAGAAAGTGAAGCACGAAATCACTCGGTTCAGTATAACGCTCATGAAATTTAAGAGGCCACAAATCGTGAGTATAACGTCGAAGAATGATTGAGTACAGCGCTACCGCAAGAGAAACTGGTCTACTCTTAGCAACGTACGCTGTACACGAGCACTGTGTACATAAGTACTTATTGATATAAGTATATATACTGTAGCACATAAATTTATTACAAAAAACTTAGAAACCTATAAAACAAGCAAAATTTCATACAGTCATTTTGTCAGAGGTAATTCATGACAATTTTGTTATTATAACAAATAAGTAAAGACGGACTATAGAATCCATAGGCTCGAGAAAGACTGAATAAAGAGAGCGAGGGAGAGGGTTAGAAAAATAAGAGAAGTAATAAGAATGAGAGTAAAAGAGAAATAAGAAACAGCAAGAGGCGTTTATGCCCTTTCGGTTTTTCTCGAAGGCTGACTGGTACTTTCCAAGGTGCTTTTGTACGGCCCACGAGCCAGAGGAGTGTGAGCCACGCCGGCATCACAATGGCACGCATTGATCGGCTTAATTACCGTGATATCAGCGTAATTAAAGAGCCGTTGTATCGATGAAGTTCGATGGGATACAAGAGGGGGCACCCTGCGTCTTCCACGTTCCTCGCAACGCTTGGTTAATAAACTATTATACTCGCGACGGTTCCTCGACAGATTATCCTCCCACGTGTATGGCGCACTGTATACTATAGTATCGCCCTAAACGTACGGCTGTGTATCACGACGCACTCTACGACGTAAGTCGCTCGACCTTACTCATGAAAATGACAGTCGCGAGACGAATGATGTCCGAAGCGTCCGAGGGCGGCACTGCCAGTACTGTCAGTGTTACCAATTCTGATGAGGGAAGAAAAATTCTTTGTGTAACGTTTCCACGAGGAAGATACCTTTTATGGAAGTTCTGAACGTCGGTTTTATGTACGCAGGCAATGAGGACGTAGGTGGAAAAGCATATAAGGAATATCACAAGGAACTCCAGGATCATTGGATATCCCAAGGTCTATTTCTTCTTGGCAACCTTTACGGCTTACAGAATACGGTGAGTGAGTTCGTGGCGGGTTTAGATTTGATTTGCGACGTCTGGCCGACGCATGGAAATAACGAGTTGAGCTCGCTCGCTTTACTAGTCGACTGGTCATTATATCCTGGAGGAGCCTCTCATTATTATTATTACGTGTTGGCGTTTACGAGCGAGCTGTCCTCGCCAACCCATTCCTGGCACCCATTTCCTCGTTATTGGGTCCCACTGACCCTGAAGGGCCCGTAGTCCGAAAGATCCTTAATGTTTGGTTAGCGATTATTTGCGAAGGTAAGGGGTCTAGTTTCTTAACCTTAAAAATCAGAAAAAAGTGTGAAGATATTATTTCTCTAAGTTATGTACTATTAAAGAATTTGAACTTTAAATTCATAGACATTTGGTAACTCCGAAAGAAGATGATGGTGTTCGTTTTGGTATAAAATATAAAAAGAATGTATCGGAAATATCCAAAGCTCGTAGAGAATTCCGGTGCCGAAAGTATCGCGAAACGCGGCAAAAATGTCCCTCGTCGCGGCATTTCCTTTGTCGCCCATCGCTACAGCGAGACTTTCAGCACATTTGCAATTCTGACACATTATTCCAAGGGCGGTTATGCACCAGGAAGAAATTGCCGTCGGCGCCCGCCTCGGTCGCCGAATACCAAACGATTCCCGGAAACGCATCGGGCCCTTCTCCTTCTTCTCTCCCTATGGACCCTCAATCGACAATGTCGAATGAAGGAAGGGCCTCGGATCGCGATCCTGCTTTCGAAGCTAAGGGTATTCGGTTTGAGGAGTCGTTAAGGATGGGTTTGAGGGCCCGGGCCGTATATAACGGATAATTGACAGCCGTGGAGGCCGCCGTTTGCTTTGCATGGACATTGAATTCGCCTGCAGTCAAGAGGACTCACCGAGCGACGGACAGACAGACGGCTTCAACCGCTTCGTTCGTTCCGATGAACCCGCGGAACAACGAGAACTGCCTTTACGTCTCTTCTTGTATTCCATCTTGACTCCCTTTCTCATTCTACCTCGTCCCGCGCGCGTCTCGTCACCCATCTTATACGTCGAAGAGGCAAATGTCTGCCAGGAGAAGTCTCGTAAATTCTTCAATTGGCACGGGTTAAAAAAAGGTCCTGGATATCGCAATCTCTGAAAACCATAGTGACAGACTTTCCCAGGAGGCAGTCAAGTCGGTTTCGTCAGTCTAAAAGAATTCCCCGGAAAGAGAGAAAGAAAAAGTAGAGAAGGAATAGAGGGATAATTGAGTCGTCAGAAAATTCCTGTTGCGCCAGTCCGGTAGTCAGGTAACAGGTTCGATCGAGGTCCCCTAAGGGATCTCTCTCATTATCATAGCGTGTTTGTTTTTCTAGAGGACTTTCGTGACTATCTTTCGCTTCTCTATCGGTCGAAGGACGTGTCATCCTCTTAGCTTATAGGGGCTTTGGTCGCCGAGATAAAATCCGGTGGCAGCTTAATCTCGTAATGGCGTCAGTGCCCGTCAATGGCTCGCATCGTGTCATAATATTATGGTACCGCTGTCCGTTTGTCATTGGGTTACAATGTCCCGAATTAGTTAAACCGGTACCATGTCCAACTGGATACCTTAAGCGTCCGAACGTGACAACGACAATGTATCAACAATCGTGCTTAATACTTCCTCCTTAGAAGAATGATACGTTCGCCATAGGAATTTTTACGGTCATCTTTCTTAAACGTATCACAGGAATTCTTTTAGGCCTTATCTCCAAAGAAGACCCACAATCACGTGAATATCTACAGTAAGTCCTGATAATTTAAAGGTAGAATGAAGGAAGAACTATACAGAATTCTTAGATACTGTATATACATCATGCATGCATATGCTGAATCGCGGTCGGTTTGCTTTGCAAAAGTCGATTCCGACCGTTCTCGCATCGTGGCCTGTGGTCTCTCTTGCGACGGAGCATAATGACTCAATCCGCGATCTGTTGGAGTCACCCCACCCCGTTAGTTAACCAAGAGGATCTTTCTTCTTCTTCATCTTCATTCTCGTTCCCTTCTTTAGCTCATCTCCTTGGCAGTACTCTTCTCCGTTGGTCCAGCCTCTCTATCATTCGCGAAGATTACACCTTAGTAAGCCAAAAGCTACGCTGTCTTCCTCCCCTCACCGTTTGTTTGTCTCTTTTTCTCGCTCTAGACTCTCACCAGTTCTTTCTCTCTTCTTCTTCCTACCTTTTTGCTGGTGCTAACTCGTTCGCGTGACGCGGCGCTGTTTGTAATGTCAGCCAAGTTCGCTGATTATACGTTATAATGTTACGAGGACGTACACGAACGTAGCCGTGAACGGGACTGGTAGGAATCGGGCGTAAGTGAGGCAGCGAAATTCTTGATGAACAACCACTACGAAGACCTTCATTTGTAAAGCCAAGAAAATAATCCTTTTCTTTGTCGAATCATACATTTATATATATATATATATATATATATATATATATATATATATATATAGCCTAATAAAAGCATTCTAAAAATGTCTTTTTTTTTCAAGATACGCAATCCAAGTAAATTATACTAATCAGTATAATTCTTATAAGAACGCAGAAAAAATGATTTCTACAGAAGCGCATTGTACGCTGAAAATAGGTGGTTCAAAGGTACAATAGAAATTTAATTAGGCATAGAATATCATAATGTCATTCAGCCACCATTTATGCTACTAGCTCGATTAGATACTGGCCCGATCCTGTTGTTCGATTGGTGACATGACTAAGCAATTTCATTGGGACACTGTATTATCTACGTGGTGATTCTTGCTTTTATTATAACCACAGAGATGCTGCTATAATATCTGTTCATCGTCCTTCAGCTCGGACCAAGCAATGTCTACATGGACATTCGTTAGTTTCGTGCACTGCGCAGCATCCTTTACCATGTAGCAGTGTCTCCTTGATAAGTGTATGGGAAGCGTGGCACAACGTGATATGCTAGTAAAACTATAGTACTACCTACGTGTACTAGGTAGGTAGATAGGTAGATAGGTAGGGTATCTGAACTGGAAAGGAGCCACTTTGTATCACGTAGAATGAAGACGTCTCCATCCTACTCTCAATATAATAATAAGAGTCGAAGGTATTATTATGATTTCAATACTGACCAGCCAAGGTAGATTCGATCGGTGTACCGCTATCAAACCTCCCATCGATATAGTGATTGATTTCTCGGTATTTATCTGGTTCGCTTCGCCACGATATCATCATTAACTCTCGTCATTGAGCAGACGTATTTCGATCCTGAGATATTGCGAATAACCAAAATCTATTATATACGTATACATATATATATATCTATAATACTCTACAGAGTGATTTTATCAAGGATCAATCTTAAACGATACCAAGGATCACTCTGTGAGTGGAGTGGAATTCGTGGTGACATAATTAGGACGGGATTGAATATTATCGAGAAATAGCGATTGGATTTCTGACCAGGTGCTACCTGGATTTTATTTATGGAGTGACCCACCGTACATGAGTACCACCCTGAGTTCACACTGATCAGTTGAAATTTCTTGTTTATTTTTCAAGGTATAGTACGCGAGTCATCGGCAGTGCAATATCCTATTGAATTTTGTTTAGCATTTAAAAGGCGGACAGGAGCGGCAAGGAGTTCCCGTGAAAGAGAGCGGTTCAAAGATGGGCGAGAAAGGGAACCTGTTATTTCGCCCTCCGCTCGGAGATTACACGCTGTCACACAGTTTCTCTTATTTCTCTACCATCAGCCTCCCTTTGCGAGGAGCACGCTCATATACGTGTACATGAAATACGTACGGACGCCCGACATTCCGACGTCTTATTCACACGATTATCATCCGGCACTCCGATGCCCGATCCCCAATCTCCATTTTGTTTTCTTTGATTCCACTGTTTTATTTTTATCCTTCTTCTCTATCTTTTTATTATCTTGCTCTCTTCAACCTGAACCATTCTTTACCAGTCCTGTATTGGTTCGAGATCGTGAGCTGTGCCGGAGCGACTCTCGATCGAGCCGGATTCGAGATTTGCCGATCGACAGGACGTCGACGCGTTCAATCGATCCCTTATCGATTGAGCTCTTCCAATGGAGCTTCACTTCCCCTATAGGAACGAAGGTCTTGACTCTTGTATAAGGGACTACGTTCTGATAAAGTCATCGGCACATTTTCCGGTTAAGTTTGTCGAAGAAAGCCGTGGCATTAAACCGTGAAATTATTTGAGGATTATAAATACTGACACTGATTAATGAATTCATGATTTCGTCCTTTTGCTTTGGATCTAAATTTATTCTTGCTGGGCTAAAGCAGAACTTACAAATTCTGTTCTCGTATTGCCCACAAAAACGGAAAAAAATTGAAACGGAACTTTTTTTCCTCAGGAATGGGCGGCTGTGTGCGGTCACTGTGACACTTATGCTTTAGTCTAATTTTTTATTTCCAAAGAGATAACTACCATATAGATTCGAACGAATTTCTATAGCATCTATATAGCAGTGACGACCGCACCCGGTGAGAAAGTAGTCTGTTATGAATAAGAGTGATTTTGTATTGTTGACCACCATTTCAAAACAATCCTTGGTCACTCTTCTTACGTGAAAGACTCTGCACGTGTTCTTTACCTGTATCACGCGAACAATGCACATCCGTATCCAAATGATAATTAGGTATGATCGTAATCACAGGTGGCTTTTATACTCGAATGAATCTCACCACTGTGCTCATATGATATAATCGATTCCATTATCCTGAACGACTGTGAAAGATAATCACGAATTGGATTTGGCGTAAATTTGCTTGACGGTATCTCATATTGCTACCAATGGAAAGCTGGCATTAAAATAAAAAAGAAGATTTGAACTCTTATACGTTATATCCCTAGCATAGCGTAGCTCGTAGGCAATCGATTCCTCATACGAGATGGGTGACAGTCCGGTATTGCCTATCTCCGGATCTTAACCAAATAAGCGCCCTGCTGGGCGCCGCCGTGAGTATTTCCATATCTATACATCTCCATGTTGGAATAATCTGTACGAATGCGACACGTCGAGCGTGCCAGTGTTGGTAATACCGGCGAACGATGTTCTCGGTTGTGTATATGGTACCCGTGGTAGAAATCTGTTGGCTATACTGGTAGATAGATATTTTCTTGCCGCTTAGTAATCCGTTCGACGCGACGGTGGCGCCGTGAAAAAAAGAGCGGGGAATATGAAACATATAGAAAATACATTAAGCGCGTGTACCTAAAGCCTGTTACAAGTATCTTCTAGGTAAAACAAGTTAAAGGCTTTGAATCGCTTTTATCACTGGTTTAATCACACGATAAAGTTTAACCATCTACCAAGAAACTATCAGTGTACAAGATGTCATCCTCATTCTGGGTACGTTGCGAGGATATAACCACAGACACTAACTGTCAGTTAATACCACTTGGTAGATCTATGTGACTGTGGTACGGTAAGCTGTTTAAAGACGCGTGCAATTGCCCAAGCGCCAAAAGCCAGAGGCACACGATATTTACCAGCAAGAGTGTCCGATTACTCGACCGATCGTTGACTATGTACATTCGGTAGGGAATCATCTGCCATTCTTTTTTTTTATCACCGGCCACCTATATCACGCTATCCGATGGTGTCTGGTTACACACTGCGCGTGCGTGGGTGGTAGCGTTTAATACCGTCTTGTACACCGTGCGAGCACGTATCGTAACTTGTATACTGATTTAGACTGAGGAATTCGCGTGGGTGTCTGATAGAGGATCGCGACTTGTTGCACGGTCGCCATACGTCTACCTCGAGAGCATCCACCTGTTGCTAAAGCGTTCTGGCCATTTAGAGAAGATACGCGGAATCGATTGTGGGCGCGGTTCTGACATGTATATGTATGTAGGTTGCTCGAGGATATATAGCTTCCAAGTTCAGGATGATTTTACAAGGTGCGAGTATCGAGTGATGCAGTCTTATTTGGCCGAGTGTACTCTTTATACGGATATTAGAAGGGTTTTAAGTCGCTAATCTCTTCGACGCTATAATTGGAAGTGCATGGTGCTGCTGTCATTGGTGGAAGCCGATGGTACCGAGAAAAAAAAGGTTATATAAATAGATGAGCTGTCGGAGCGGCAGGATTACGTATGACGAGACACGGACATGGGGGCGAGATGATATCTGGTTCTTGAAGGCCCGGTGATAAATCTGTGCCCTTCTGTCAGGTGGAAGCGAAGCCCGGGCCACGAAGAAGCCGTCCGAAACACTGAGTTTCTCTTTCTCTTGTACTTTGGATGATCTGTCTGGTCCTCTCGTGTGCTCTCTTTCTCTTTTGGGTCTTTTGTTTGTACCGCGCCAATACGGCGAATCAATCAAATTTCTATTGGCAGTTTCGTACGTGTGCTTTCCGCATCTTCTTGCTGTCCGATCGACATGGGATGATCAATTGTTCTCGAGATGGTTCCGATCGATAAATTTTGTTGATGTACATGTGGTTATCACTTTTCAAAAAGTTGTACTTGAAATATTTTAGTTTTTCTAAATTATATATATATATATATATATATAACATTTTTTGTCTGCTACCTGTAACCGGAAATGTCTGTCCTGATGGTTTTATATCTTGGATGTGTTTCTTTGGACGGGTCCTTATTTTTTTCTATCATTTTTTTTCTTTCTGGTCTAGGTGGTATTTTTGGGATTGGAGAAGTTCGACCAGAGGATCGGAGCATTTGTCAGAAGGATCTGGGACAATAAGAAGCTATGAGCTGGCCATAACATCGAAACGTTCGTAATCTCCAGAAAGAAAGGCCGCGGTAGTGAGACACGATGTTTTAATCCGTAAACACGTCGTTGGGGTTAAGGAGGCCGGCATTTTAAATCGGGCGTAATCTTCTCAGTACATGCGTGCGCGCATAAGAGGAACCGACACCACCAAGGGATCGGATTCGTCGCGCTTTTCTCCGGAATCCGAAGGGGACTTATCCCCGGGACATTCGAATAACGTTGAGAGGAGCCGACTGGACTGATTCGACAGGGCCTCCACTGCTCAGCGTTTGCTCTCTCTCTCTCTCTATTTAAGTCTCTCAAAGGAACACGAATGCTCAGTGGAGTGCCGAGATGAGAGTATAAAAGAAAAAAAATTCATATTTTTGCAATTTCATTTTATGAGAATGTAAAAATAAAGAATACAAATTTTCAGATCTACTTTTACCACTGCATATCTAACCTCATTATCTATATAAGAAATTAGCTGTGACTAGTTGTTGTCTATTTGAGGGGTCACCTTCGCGTAACTTACAATGTAACAGAGTCCCTTGACTGTATAACTGATGTCGCATCCCGACGATTCTTAAGTACGAGAGCGAAGGAGAGAGATCTCTTTCAAGAAAGCGAGAAAGAGAAATATGGTAGTGGTGACTATCACGTAGTCAAAGCAAACATACGCATTCGGAGTATCGTCTACCCCGTCCAAGTAAGATCACGAAAAGAAAGGAAGAAGAAGATTGGTGGCACTCGCAGTCTACCAGGGTATAAAGGTTAATGAGCGCGCAGGCGCAACCTATTATTTTAGCTCGTTGGGCTCATCCCTACCAGAGTTGGTCTAGTCCCTCTTTTATACATCTTTCTCTTCCGTATTACCAGCTCAGTGAAGTCCCTCGCCGTCTCTCTTCATCCAAGTGGTCACTCTCCCCACCTCAAAAATTCCAACCAATGGAGGCCTCCTCATTCCCACCCGGAGCCACGGGACGCTCTAGCCGTTCCTTTGGTACCCGGCGTGATCTCTTGGGGAGTATCTGGTGGGGAATCGTGAGGAGCCTCCAAGGGAAAGGCAAGTGGGAGACCTTGAGCTGCCACGGACTTCTAGACGTCTTCATCCTGCCCCCATGCGGTGCCCAAGAGGCCCAAACGTAGGCCCCGGACTCCTTTCGCTAGATAGAACTCTCTAACACTTGCATTTTGTTATTATATGTATATATGTTAGACTTTTCTTTCTTGAGACCAGGAATCCCAAGTAACCCCTGCTTTGTCGATTTTAATCAAAACCGCCCTTAGTTCGACCTTTTCCATATTTGTCGTGCCGGTGCAACTGGATACAGTTGTCATTGTTGTCAAGGCACTGTCAGCTGACAATTGTCACCTATAGAGGAAAGCATATCGGTTGCGAGTGACGCGTGTCAGTACTATTGTTACCATGAGGATATACCAGGAGGGTCCCAGTACGGATTGCGACAAAGGACATTCCCGCGAAAGGATATGGGGAAAGAAAGGGCCTAAAACCGCGATACTTTTTCCTTGCAAATTGTCGGGCCTTTGTGTAACATAGGACATAGCGTCGTCGGAGCGTGTCGAGCGTGGTGAATCGTTTCGGGGTGAGATTTAATGCGAAGAGGAAAAAAAATGGTCGCTCATAGGGAGAGCGAAGGCAAAAGAAGGGGAAAAAGTTTGGCGCTCTATACAGACATAGAGAGCTGAATTAGGGCCTGATCCGCTTTTGTGGCAACCGGTAAATTGGCTCTTGGGGCTTCGCATCTGCCTTTAATCCTCGACTGAAAATTGGCCCCTCGCGGAAAGCCGCTTCCGAGCTGACGTGTAGCTCACTCTGTCTTATATATATGGATAAAAATAACCCTTGTCAAATGGAGATTATAGATACGTACTTTTTGGATATATCAACCGTACGCCTGTGTTAATACTTAATCACGCGTTTCGCGAAGTGGCGTTAATCCGTCTCTTTGCTGTCTACTTGTATGGTATAATGCTCACTCTATAAAGAGTAAAAGCATTGAAGTTCGCGCCAGTTCTAAAGGAAAAGAGATACGCTGAAGTGGGGTTGTGACGAAGGGGAAGGGAGAGGAGTAATTAAGGTCGTAGCCGCGGCGGCTCAGACTTAATTACAGACGGACAAACACGAGACAGCAAGCCAGACCTCAGAGTCGCCCCTCTTCTCTTATTCTTGTGCCTCTCTACTTCTCTCTTTCTCTCTCTCTCCTCGTCCTTCTCATCTTCTTGGTCACCCTGGGCAGGCTCGAAGTGCCGAAAGGCTACGATTTAGCGAGCCTATACCTGGATCGGCATAACAAGGATCATCGGTGAAAGGCGGTGTGTGCTCATAATCAAAACTCCATTTTCTTGATCTCGAGATCAACAATGACTCTCTGTACGTATAGCGATGACTCGAGTCTATTTGTCCTAGTGGGTAACAGGTAGATACCTGGTGCACCAGGACAGCTCAGAACCCTTCCACTTGGTCTACGTGCTAGGCACATCGGGTCGGGGTCAAATTTCTAACGCCTCGCTTCTCACCAAATTATAACCGATCATCGATTATGACTTAGGCTCATTAAGCTGTAATTACGGTCTTGTCCGAGGCCACTCCTACCTTGCGTAAGCCTGGCCAGTCGACTCCTGAGGTCTTCTCCGTTGACTCTAGCTGCCTTTATCTTTTTTACCCTGGAATCCAAGTGAGGTATGGCCCAGCTTATCACTGCCTGCCACAGCTAACCCAGATAGTCGTCGAGTGCCGCCACGACAAAGCCCCAATCATTATGGCGACCTGGGCATTCTTTCGGCTTCTATTTTATCTTGCTCTTCGTAACGGCTGAGGTGGTCCAACTCTGCTGGTGGGCCTTACGCTTACACACTGGGGATCGCACGTTCGATCTTGGGTCGCGCGGTAACCCCCCACCCTTACACACTGCAATCCCAACAATACGAAACGTCGCAAAACCTCGTAGCACCTTACAAAACCTTTTACAAAATAACTATAAAAGGGCGCGAACATTCGCAGAAAAGGTTTGAAAAGTATTGGAACGTATTCGTCGTGCCTCAGACTCTTTTTTTTGGGACGGATGGAGATGGCTGAGAAATAAAAACAAAATAAGAAAGGAAAGAGTCACAAAACGAAAAAAAGAATCGTAAAAGACCTACGCGATAGCAGGATGCTCAACCACTCTTCGGGCGCTTTACTGTATTTTAGGAGAAGCTGGTAATTAGGGTGATGGTTAATTGAAATAAAAGTGGCAAAAGGCTGTGAATTAAAGTCCTGTCTGGAAGACACTTACGTTGCCTGGATCTTCCGGCGCTCGTCGCATTACCGTAATCGCTTAAGACGGGCCCGCCAAATAAATTGGCTGATTTGCATGGAAATGAGGAATCCCGAGAGAGATAGAGAACGAGAAGGAACGATCGTGAAGGAAAGAAAGATGGCGAAACAAGGTAAAGCGACGTTCCCTTAAGTACATTATTTTTTAATAATAGAATTCGACGTGCTCCACGTGTGATCCACGGCCGCTGATGGAGACACTTGATATTTTAGTACGTACCGCATATACCTATTTATGATCGACGAGGTACTAACATAAGAGGAGAACGTTAAGGATTGCTTCCTAAATTAGGCGGCTCCTTATCCAAACGTAAAATCACCGTGCAGTATACAACTGCCGCATAACAGAGATGTCTTTATTAGGCGGAAGGCACATGGGTGCTGGGATAGGGGAACAATTATCATAATATTACTCATAACGTTGCGTTTTAATAGGGTATTTATTATACGATCTGGAGGGACCCCTGGCAAGATCAAATAGCCCGATCCCAGGGCCGTATACACATTATAGAATCACCCCACTTCTTTAGTTCATTCACCATCTAGATATTAAACTCGCAACTTTCACGTAAGACAATCCGATTCTTTTTATACTTGTCGGTCGCGCCACCGAATACTAACATCGTATTTGTACCCGCGTGCAACGAGAGATTCTGAACGAGTTCTCTATTTTGTCCCGTGGGGCATGATAATTTTGAGTGTTTATGACCTCAGAGTATTTATAAGAAAGCGGGGGCCCGTGAGGTGGACGGTTTACGAGATTTTTATGGTCGCTATTATCCATCGCGGCAGCGGATTCCCAAAACTAGAAATGAAACGAGGCACTAAGGGTCTACTGTGCCCTAAGGGCTCTCGTTAGTCCACACAAGGGCACGGTATTGGGGGGCTACTTTTCAGAACTACTCTCAAATACTATAGATCAGTCGGATCGATCATATACAGCGAACTTTTATCTTCGTCATACCCAATGCTCCACTATGTGTCTATTAGTATGGTATATATCCATAGCCATCTATATGAGTACCTGTACCATGGACCAAAACGTTAACCACAGCATCCAAGAGAAAACGTATTATCCTCGAATCAAATCTCTGTCCAGAGAAGGAAGACGAGAAATAGAGAAAAAAGAGATCAGGGAAGAGGCTGAGGCCTGGGCGGCTTCTTTCATCGTCGCTCTACTCCTCTTAGAAAAACAGTCGCGTCGCGGCGCCTTGTCATTCCTCGAGAAACGTCTCCATTAATCGAGAGCCCATGCGATTCCATGGAGTAACTCGTTATACCCGCTCTCACCAATATCCATCCAATCTATCCAATCTGCGAGGAAAGAAACGTATCCGGCATACTGATCGGATAAATCTTACAGCATAAGATCCTGATGAGTTGAAAATTAATCGGTTTCACTTAACGGTTTAGGAGGGACTGCCTTAGATTGCTGTATTGGTACTTACAAATGGAATGCAGTTATTAACCATTCTCATAACGATACCCAACGGTACGAGTAATCCTGGCTAATATTGTGGTAGGGAATTCATTATCAGAGATCTAGAAATACCAATTGGTATTCATATAACGTAGAAATTATCCAATTACTGTGTAAAATTTCGGAATTAAAACAAGCGTTAGATTAGAGAATTCACGCGTTACTTTAAATTGGACGATTATATTAATTGCTATGGATTCACTGGTAGACTAATCACACGCCGGATTAGACCAATTCTCTGGTACCTTTTGTCCGAGGGTGTCGAAGTGATCCAAAGAGAATGGTTACCTCTTATTTATACTGATTGGCAAGCGTGACACGTCAGGGTCTGGCGACTTCGGTTCTTTAGTTCTTCGATGGGATACCATACCCCGTATTCACTATAGACTAGTAGTGACTACATATGCTCTAGAATTGTACATATGTTCATACGTGTTCAGTAACTATGTATAGAGTTATCCATGTCCGAAAGCACCGGTAATATTTGGCAGCTGTCATGCATATGCTTTACTGAAAGACCATTTTGAATATCGTACAGACGAAGAGGATCAGTTTTTACCAGTGTTGCACTAATGAAAAATAATTATTAAAAATTCGATCTAAAAGCCGTTACAGTAACCGTAGTGCGGCCCATTTGAAAAAGAGTGCCTATGCACCCCCGATTTAAGCTAAGAGTGTATTTGTCTTCTTCTCACTTAGGTAAGCATCCATAAGTCCGTCTCTCTCGCACTCGCATAAAGCATACGAAACTCCAAAATCTTAGAGAATGTCAACAAGCGCTATTCTTTTAATTCGACAATGGGCACCCTCGAAAATTTGAATAAACACGTATGCCCGTCTTTCTTCTACACGCCTAAATACACATAAGTCTGTCTCTTTTGCACTTACAGCAAGTATAAAAAGCCCGAAAAATCTAAGACCCAAACCTTTCTTCAATTAGTCGATCAAATCAGCCTTCTGTCGATAAATAATTTTCCCCAGTCTTTGACAGTGCAGCATCGCCAAATGTTATACAACTTAAATGTTCCCATGACAGCTGTTAAACGTGACTTATTCACCTTAACTGAATCACTGTAATTTGACTTATCGCCCTCACCCCCGCCATCATATCTTAATTTCATAGTTGATAAAGCTAATAATTTTGCACGATCCCGTCTGTGTCTAGTGCATATCTTAGTACGAGACGGTCAATTAACGCTTGACCTTGGCGCGTATCGCGCATAGACGTCGTATACAGGCAAAATACTTGCCGGCGGTGAGCAGTGATTAATTGTCCAACAATTATGCGGGCCGGGTAAGTAGACGAGAGAGTAAATGATTTCGCTATTTAAATATTCGAGCGGTTATAGATATATACCAACAGACTAATTTGCATCGCTGTCTATGGAGAATCGTCTAATCACCCATCCATATGGATGAGCAAAATCTTTTACTTCACTTTTATCATTCCTGTTATTCCTGCGGGAATTCTGGTTTAGCTCTCAGCATCTCTCTTGGGACTCACAAAATATCCTAGAGAAGCACAGTTGAGTTAGGCTAGGTTAAGTACCATTTTATGTTACGGCAGAAATTTTGTGCCTGGGTAAATTTCGTGCCCTGTACTCGTTAACGAGAATACGTATCATTAATGGTCTCGGTAAATTATAACTAATTACCTACATTATATACGACAGATATATCATGAAATTCTCCCTTGGAGCGAGTCACTTTCATTTTTATTATTTTTTTTGTATTTTGTTGTATGGTACTCATACTGACAGCCTTAGCTTGATAATGGATAGGCACGAAATTATAGCAGTAGCCTACGTTAAAACCGGGGAACCCTGTTGCAGCTGACAAGGGTTTATATTACTTTTGGATCGTGCTTTACCTAATTACCAGGCCCTTTCGTTCCGCTGCTGTGACTATTTAGGGATATGTAATTCGCGGTGAAATTAGTAAAACCACTATTGTTGTTACCCAATATAGCCACTCTGTATGCTATAGAGATATATTTATACTCATGACTGTATAAGAACCCATGTAAGTACCCTATAGGGATATGTAATACGAAGGAATGAGAAATCTCCAAGTATTCGGAGAAGGTTTCTGTATCGCCATCGGAGAGATTTATCTCGTGTGGTGAAGACCTAACGCCCTTGCATCACATACTGTGAATCCCTACCACGACGCTCTCAAGCCTCGTGCGACTCGTTTGAATGCGCGACTGGGTTCGAGACTGTAGTGAGGAAGTAAGGTGGAGAAAAGTATTCTGGATAAGAATTCAGAGCGCATTTGTTTCGGAGTGCTGAGGCCACCATGAAAATTTATAAAGTTTTATGTATACGTTATATATCCTTTGTGACGTAGGCGTGTATACCTATATACACTGATATGAACAAGCTTTAAGAAAATTATCGTGGCTGTTCACGTCGTCACGTTTTTGGGACTTATTTTCTCTTCTTTTATCAATGGTACGATTATACGACGCGTGCGACGAATCGCGGAGTCCGATTCGCGCGGTCCTTAAGTTAAAATCGTCATTCCACTTGGCGCGATTCGCGTCGTGCGACTTTGATCGGCCCGAGTCGTTACGCTTGTGGAATTTTTATGAGATCTCATGTAAATTTGGGTATTTACATGAATACGTTAATCGTGCCAGCACTCATCGTTGTTTCTATGTAACGATTTATATGTATTCGAAAATGAAAATACTGAAACTCGAGATTATTTCGACATGGCCCTAATTGAACGAAATAATTTCGTAGGAATCATTACAACCTTGCTGGAAAAAAGCTTGAGGCCACCGTGGACTATCACGCAATAAGCATTAATCGTATACCAGATGATTTTGGGGCGTTTCTCCAGGGCTGAATTCCTTAAAGTAGACTAAAATGGTGGGAAAACTTATGCTCTTGTCTATTTCTATTCGGATATCTCCAATGCAATATGTACAGGTAGGTGCACGCGCGTTTTACTGTATAATGATCCTGGATCTCATTTACAGTACAAATTAGTCATAAGGTACAGCCCTGCGTTCTGTCTAATGGCCCAACGGCACGCACCGAGAGCTTATGGCCTCTTCTAATGAAGACCGTGCGTTATCCGTGACGAACCAGAACGCGCGTACGGTAACCCGGCGACTTGGAAGTGAATGCGAGTTAAACGAAGATTTATGCCGCGACGCGTAAATATAAACAACAATATGCAATCTGGGCTTCATTGTCCAGGTAGACCAGCGAGCCTTTCCAATGCGAACTAATAAGTCTGTTGATCGTGTTGCTCGATTTTATTTATTACGGTGGATTCGACTTCCTCTCTTGTACGGGACTGCTCGGCTTAATCGCCCGGAGCAGTTCTTGCCAGGAAAGTGTAACGAGACACTTTATATGTATACCAGCATTATGTCACTTGATACAACATAGTCTAAGGTCGACATATAAACAAAAAATTTCTACTATTTCGCAGAACTGTTTTGTGTGGACGCTCCCTTTAAATTTCTACCACTTACACTTATATCCTCCATGATGAAATTTCAAGTGACGTTAATCCTTGATTTTGTATTTTCCACAATCTCCATAAAATCACACGCGACAGTCTCGGCTGACGCACGACTCTTCATCCCTTGTGAGAAACTTCATAAGCGTGTCATTCGTTCGCACATGCGTTAAAATTCAAAGGAACTCGTCTGCTGAGATAATTTATATAGGAACTCTCATAAGTTATGGATAGCACATACTATAACGTAAATACATCCCAAGAAAGATCACACGTATACCAAACGCTCATTTATCACCGTGAGTAAATAGTTCGACGATGTTTTCAATCATCACGATAATCTTGACTCGTTCGTAACCAATCGCTATACACTATACACTAATTGCACTTGAAATCCCTCGCAGTTGTTAACACAGCGCTCTAATATCAGGTACTCTAGACTGCTTTGTCGCGTGTCGAGCCTGGCAAAATGTCGCGCGCGACGATTCCCACTATCAAAAACATTATCTAAAGGGCGTTAAAGTCTCCAAGGGTCCAAGCAGTTCATAATAAAGAACTGCTAGGCGCAACACGACCCGGAGCAATAAGAGAGACCACACAAGCGTTCAAGTCTCCGGCTGCTAGGGACACAAACGCTCGCCGGTCCGAGCTAAAACTCACTGAGTAGGTTCTTCTGGTGGCAGGCCTGTCGGGGTCTCGATGGTAGGGCAGGAAGGCGGTATAGGAAGGAGCAAGAGCGTTGGTAGAGTAGTATAGTGTCATAGTGGTGGTATAGTGGTAGAGACTGGGTGAAGTGAACGAAAGGGGACTAGTATTCCCCTCCCGTCGAATGCCCTGGGCTCCGACCATTATCTCCTGGCAGTGCGCAGGGGGCTTTATTATATTTACGAGGCGTTATCGAACCAATCCAACAATATTGATTCCGTGCCGAGAAGAGATCGCCCATCTTAAAAACGCCTCCAGCCCGACCGATCCTACCTGCAGCGTTTATTCCGAACCGGAGGGCCACTTGCCACCGACGTTTTTGCTTGATCTGATCTTCAGAGCCGCTATATACGGATGGGGGCGCTTTTCTTTATAAGTTACACTTCTTCCTGGACCATCCGTGAGGAGATCTTGCTCTCTTGTATATTGGAGCGGCGCCCCGAGTCGAGGTAAAAAAAAGAGAGTCCTGGATACAGATTTTTTTTTTTCTTTTGGAAATTAAGAGTAAAGGATATAAATATATATATATATATGTATTATATGTCTAAGGTATTTAACTACGACTATGGTGTATAGATATATTGCCTATTTATCCTTTCGATGAGATTAGTATGAGACTCACTATGCTGGTGGGCCCTTTCTCATTTCGTGGCTCGTAGTTAGATTTATATGGATAACGATACTGGTAGGTGTTTATCGTATAATCGTTGTGAAAAACCTTGATGATGGGACGGAACAGTATAGGAAAGCCTATAAGAAGAGAGTAGAATGAGAGACGAGCTGATGAACTTGGCTCGTGAATCACTTTGCCTATAAAAATCGGCGGCGATGCGTGTGAGAGATAATGGTAGGGAGTAGTGGTAACAACGGGTTTGCGCTTGAACATACCAGTATGTATATATACATATACCTTCTTTTACATGTAGAAGAATACGAGAGAGGAGAGTCTCTCTTAAGTCTTACCGTGGCCTATCTCTCGCATATTTTCATAATGTCTAACTTCTCAGCAACTCGGTGGAGGTTCTATCGCCTCGGCCTTACTTTTATTACAAGTACCTTGGCGATGCTTTTCAAATAAATTTCACGCTCTCTTAGCAGTGATTGCAGATCTCCCTGGAAAATCTGCAGAAAATAGATCATTCCCAGAGAAACAAGTATCTTTAGAGAATAGTAGAGAAAAGGTCAGAAGAAAATACCAACTATGGGAATAAAATCGACAAAAATTATTCTCTACTAGACTTTCGTACTCGCCATGGTTTGCGGGGATTTTCTAGTACTTCCCATGAGCCCCATAACAAAGCCTATAGAAAAGTAATCGTAAGGCGAGCGAAAAACGTACACGAAGGACGACGGTTAGAGCGTGTAGTTCACCGCAGGAGAGATACAAATGCTCAGTAAGCATGAAAGTCACGCGACTGGCATCGTACTTTTTGTCGATTCCGATGCCGAGTCCGACACGAGTGCCACGAAGCCGGCTTATGGGGATCGGAGGCGGAATAAGAGCTGAAACATGGGATTTACACGTGTATTCGCTAGTGCAGAGCGCTAACGCGCATGCACGACGCCGGCGAGCTGAGCGCAATGCTGTGCAGAGTGTTTATGGTAATCCTCGAGCAGGGTGGCCTCTACCCAAAGGTGCACCAGCTTTCTCCTCTTAGTATTTAGAGAAGAAGCAAGCAATCCTTGAAAACTTCACTTTTGAGAATCCCTAAAAAATTAATATTTTTAATCCCTTTTTCAATTTAATCGTACAGTTTAGTATTGGAATTTTCGTGCCATACCTCAAACGGTTACAATTGTAAGACGAGTATATATATGTATCATTGGAATGCTGCCCTCTTATCTTACTGATATACATAGTACGTATAGATACTAACGACTATTATCACCAACATCCGGTGACCTTGAGCTGTCCTCCTGACTACTTCAGTTAATACTCTTCCTCGTTGGGTAATGCGAATTACGTGCTGAGAAGGGAGATAAGCGCTGAAGAAGAAGAGGACTTTAGAGTCAGGAGTCGTCTCTCTTGCCAACGTTAAAACTTGTCCACCGCGTAATGACTTTATCCGATCGAAGTTGGGTCCCTGTAGCCACTGTAAGCCTGTTTCTACCGGTCAATGTGTCTTTACAAGACTAGCCCCAAGTATCGGGGCCATTTTCGCGAGACGGCAGACTATATACCTGTTCACCTAGAGTGTCCGCGGCTGGTAATTAGCTGGTGACGGGTTAATTAGTCTCAGTTCTCCATTCGTCGCGTGACGACCGTCCAGAGAGATGGTAGATTCCTTCCTCTCATTCTCCTTTAAGATTCTACCAGCCGCTGACGCAAAAAGGCGTACTCTCACTCACGCACGCGTACCAACTATCAAACATAACCACACTTTCATTTACGTTTACTTCGGGCGCAATTACGTGAAATTATTTTATTACGCGATTACTATTATTATTATTCAAAGTATATTTACCTGCGATCTTTCCCAGAATAGAGACATTGCTAATGTTCTCACGGTAATGATTTTTATTTTACGTTTCACCAAGAATTTCATCCGTTATCAATATGTGTGTGTATATATATTGATATACATGTACACACACATATATGATATATGTATATATAATGCTACTGCAATTACCATAAGTAATCCGTGAATTAGCGATCCGTGAGAGCTTTGATCTCTTCGCCGACGGTGAGCTGCAGGAGAAGTCGGTGATGTTGAATGACCGTCTTTTTAAAGTCAAGAAGTCTCACCATCCATTTCAGTGTCCGACAGTGAAAAAGCCATTTTCAAGATAAGACCTGAAAGAACTAAATCGGTCTGTAAGTCCAGTGCGAGCGACTTCCCCATATAATAAGAGGTAGAAAACTTTGAAAATAGTTAACCTTTAAAAAAAAAAAACATATCCACGTAATAAGTGGCAGATGTTCTCGAAGCGACTATCGTTCTAAAACGAAGTCGAATAATGTCTCTATTCTCGTTCCAATAGACCGCCACATTCTAAAACCGCATGTGTACCGATAATTATAGCTTGCCATACCTTGGCACCCTTCAATTACCAGAAATCACCTGTCGGTGCTAAGAAAAAAAGCGCAGCCACGGCATTCAATCTTGGTAGTAGGCAGTTTAATCCATCTAAGCTTTGCTTCCCCGCCGGAGATACAATATTCGCATAAGGACCGAAGAAGCAAAGATTTCAGTCACGAAAGAGACATCCTTCAGACTCGCTAATAGACAAGTACGACGAGTCCATTATCAATCTGTATAATAATTTACACAGCGTTAATTACCCACCTTCGATTATATCTTGGTCCAATTGCGAATTTCGTGAACGAAAGAAAGAACGAAAGGGAAAGACAGTCTGTTAGCGTTCCTGGTACACTTCATCTTAGATAATGGCCGTTTCTTGCTTGTCTTGCGGTGTGTTGCGTGAGCGGCGGCAGCCAGCGAACGGCCATCTCTCAATTATGGGATTAATATACGAGCCATAAAGCGATACGATGTTATTCTTGTCGCACGTATACCAGTGCACATCCAGGTTAATCCAATTAGTCTTCATGCCAATATAAATGGAGTTTCTCATTGCTGAATAAATTTTAATAGAAACATTTTTTTTTTTAATACATAATTTTTACCATTAGCCAATAATGAAATTTTCTTATAAAACGTAACGATGATTTTAGGTCACTCGACAACGATGGAATCCGCCGGTGCCACCCTGGATGAAATAGTGACGTATGTCATGCACGAATCCAAAATACCGTATAACGAGGCCAGATATGACGTATTGAAAGTATTGGACCTTGGGATAGCTATGAAGAGGATAAAAAGAAATCCAATAGGGATGTATTATTTGATATTGACAAAACCAGCGACATTAACGATGAAAATTCGCGAGCCACGTTTCAGCGACGACAGTAGCAGCGAATCACGTTCGGATACGAGCTTTAACTAATGTAAAGTTGTTAGAGATATTGGCATAGCCCTTCGCGTTGTACTTAATGGGGAGAGCCGATGGCACTCGGGTAATTGGCTGGGTTTTAATTGCGTCCGAAAATTATAAATTCACGATAGCCACTAAACTATAATTGGCTATTTAATTAATATTTAGATAGAGAACTGTTGTCGTTGGGATTGACGGTGGGTCTGGAGATTGTGTTCAGTGATGAGTGTATACCTTTCGTCAGCAGGGGGTTCAGAAGGGCTACGAAGAACTAAATAAAAAAGAGCCTATGGAATAATTCATTAGCCTACCTTAATAACGCCTTGCGGATTCGAGCTACAAGAGAAGCCACCCTGTTAAGAGTTATGTATTAACATATATTAATGAACCTCGTGTCACCTCGTTATCCATCTACTATCTACAATAAAGTTTTTTCATACTCGGCCCATTCTAGTCTATTTCACTGTATAGTTAATCGGCTCGATCGACCAAGACGCTTTCCGTTCTTATGCTCTACTGGGAATCATCGACCTGATTCAAGGACGGGTCCTACCGTTGCTCACCGGCCCTGACCACCTGCGCGGAACCCCTCGGATACGATGTACTACCTAGGACTGTTGCTATTGCTTTGGCGTTGTACACACCGGGATGGACTTCGCGAGCGAGGTGCTGCAGGTGTCGTGCATTGTCCGCCGTCGCGGCCTCTAAATCTCCTCCCTGACATTCGCTGGCGAGTTTGCCAGTTCGAGTATTTCCAAGACCTATAGAGGTTATAACTTTATAGAGCAAATAATTGGTCGATTTTTTTACATTAAATTATACCTCGTTATACGAAGAGATGGGTTAGACTAGACTCTTTTCTTGGTATTTATATGACTGAAAATTTTATGAGGTTAGGTTACGGGTTTTGGAAATACTCCCACGTCTGGTGTTAACTGTATGTACATGAGGCATAGATATAAGCAAGCATTCGCGTACGTAGAGTAGCACTAGGCAATAGATGGCGCGTATAGACCGTGCCTTCTCGCAAGGCGTAGCTACGGGTCTTCGGGATTCCCTTCGGTGTCTCTTGTTATTCTTATTCTCTTTCTTCCATGCGGTACCTACTGGCGGACTCGAGATGAAACTTCAAGGCGAGGTATTTATATGTTTCTTAGAGGTGAGGGAAGACCGGGAATATCGGCGTTCTACAAATTTATGCCCGCGGCTTTGCTAAATGTCTACCCGTCTCGCATATATTTATTCCCTTTCGTTCGTTCTGCGCCGATCGTCTACTACTGGACACGTTCTCGCAGCTGCACATGCTTGAGTATCGGCATTCGTACCGATAAAGGCCTAAATGGAAACAGGATAGGGGTACACGTTATTAGCGAGCAGATGGTGAATTCTAGTATACATTACTAGAATTCGATGGGAAAAAAAAGAAAATTGTTGTGGATCTACAAAACTATATTGACGATCTACGAAAAATTGAGGTGGGATAAATATTTTTCTTGGGACCAATTAAGTCAAATCTTTTTATAGCGTAGACTAGTAATTCTTGGCTATAGTATTATTTTATATATGTATATGGCTTCCCTTATCTCTATTGAGGTTAAGAGCTATTTATTGTACATAAATAAATAGATGGCTTGCTGGCACTAGCAAGCGTAAACGAAATAGAGTTCTTCGCTGGTTCTTCGCCCGGTTTTAGATCAAGTGACTAACTTACGACTTCTTTTCATCTATAAAGCTTAATTGGAGCTCCTGTAGAAGCACCTGCTTATGGGGAGGTCAAACGGGGTCCCTGCAATCGGGATCGATCGGAGTCTGAGAGTTCCCATAAAAGGGGTCCCTCGCGACGCCAACGTTACTAGAAGCTTCGTAGTATCGTGGACCTGTAGGATTTCGGTGAGCAAATCAATTAGGATTGGCGGCGGCTTCCTCTGAGTACCCTGGCTTAATGTCCCGTGACGAAATTTTTAATATCGTTCTCTTGCAGACTCATCGCCGCTTGAAAATCAATTCTTACGCCGGCGAAAAGTTGGGTTCTATCGACATTGAGGTTTTAACGGGAGTGTCTCGCGGCTGGTTTCGCACACGGTGAAGATTAACGAAGGTATGGTTAAAAAAATTTTCGTTATGCTGACCGGTCCTGTCTTCCTTACACTCAGAGGCACGTGGACCTAAGAGAACAGATAAGAGACACCAGTCCGATCGACCAGGGTGAAGGTGACGCTGGTGTTGTGGAGGGCATGCGTTCACGTTTTTCAATTCTTGTCTACAAGCTAATTCACGAGATAAGGCCCCCCTCTTTTATTAATCGGCTCGATAAGGCCCTTCGTGTCGGAGGAAGCAGTAGAGTTAATTAGACTGTGCGGTCCGGATTGGACAGGCGAGGTTAACGCGGGGTCGGCGAGAGGTATGGGTCCCTGAACGAAGAAGCCCTTATATACCTCCTTACCTACGTGTTACGTGCACACTGGGTCCCCTTATACGTGGGTCCATTTATCTACGGGGACCAGATAGGATCTGCGTCCGCGCAAGGTCCTGCCATGATTTGTCATGGAGATGCGACCCTACGATATCGCATCACTGCAGGAATTACCTTCGCGCTTAGATTCTTAGCGTTCTTGTAATTTAGTGAGTGCCGACTGATGCCGACACTCGTGCCCGGAAGACCCAAGTAAGTTCCACCTCTCGAGGTCCTATCAAAATAAATCGACATTCTGTAGACAATTTTTCATAATTCGACACGAATCTCATTCACAGCGTAAAAGAATTCAAAACGTCTACTTAAATGGGGAAAGTCGGAATTCTAGACTTGTGGATGCACCTGCATGTCTACATTTTATCTCACTTCACACGAAAGTCCCTCGTGTTAAAACTTACAGGATTTACCTACCAAAAAGGAGACCCAAGCAATCGAGGAGATACGCAGGAATCTTAATCGGCCCTGGTGCTTAGGGTCTTTTGCATAGAAATGTATCACTTGAGGGCATTAGCGGTCCCAGAGTGGCGCAAAACTTGGGCCACTTTTCATTCGGTGAATAAAGAAGCTGCTAGACGGTCTTAAGCCGGTCCCGCAAAACCGCGACGGTGGCCACCGAGATCGCGACGGTAGCTCGTGCGTGTTAGTTAAAAAAATAAAAGTAACGCCAAGGTGGGAGAGAAAAAAGTTGAAGAAGATGAAAAGAAATGTTGAAAAAAAAAACTTTTATCGATACAGGTTCTAGTACTTTTCTAGTCTTCGGTAAGCGGAGGTGTCAACCTGCCAGAATTTTCAACGTCCCGAGACACTGTTTCTCCAGGAGATCAGAGAGCGGCAGCCGGGCCCTATCCAGTGCAAACAGAACTCTCAGTTAAAACTAAGCTTTTAATTACTCGAACAAACCTCTCTCGAGCCTCCGTGCCAACAAGGCCCCTCATTCCTCAGATCCCACCTACTCGCTAGCATATACAGGTATACAGGTAGGTAAAGGAACTATATCCCAGGATGCTGCTCCCAACCGTTCTGGCATAACAGGGCCGTCACAGCAGTGATTTCGTTGGGCCTTGCGCACCGGGACGAGCAAGAACAAGGAGCATAGCTAATGTCTCTATCGAGTCGGTGCGTGCTCCAGAATCAAAGGGGTATGAGACCCTACTCTCTTCCCATCATCACTTCCATCTGGAAGATCATCCTTTTTTTCCCTCAAAGTTATTCACGGTAGAACAGAGGACTTGTATGCTTCCACGCGATGCAGATGGACAGGAATTTGGTTCATGATTGTACCGTGGCGTATCGGATGGCGCGAAAAAAAAATTTGCGGAAGGTGCGAAGAAAAAAAGAGAAGAAAAATAAAAAATTAAAAAATATACCTGTCCTAAAATTGTAAACCGCATGTATTATTCGCTCCATACGACGGCCCTGACTATATATCTCATGCTCTCTTGGCTCTCATTTCTTCCTGGCGTGAGACTCTTTCTCTCTTTCTCTGGAAAACGGCGGCGTCTCTTGAAACAAAGGGCGAACCTGCACTCAAAACAAACATCACTCGACCATTCATTTTGGGAGCCAACACCATGCTCTTTTTACTCGAATATTCATCCAGGTTTTACGTATCACAATAGAATGGAGATCGAGCCGGCTTCCTCTTTCTTGGGCGCATTCACACGCGCGATGAAAAGGAAGTCGTGCTTGAATGAGAATGAAGTGCGACGACGGCAACACCTTCGCTTCTACAAGCAGACGACAAAATCGCGCTCTACCACTTTTATTTTATTGTCTTTTTATATCTATCTACCATAGCTACCTGTATATACATATATATACTATTTGCATGTACCCAGCTAGAACTGACAATGCTATACAGCATTGTGTCATGGCATTCTATTAATCTAAGGTGAATCGTAACCATTAGCAAAGAACAAGCCACCAATTCCTCAAGAAAGATTTCTCGATCGGTTGTCGACAGGTTACCTCATAGCAGTAGCCCACTGAAAAACTTTGGGCCTTACGCGATATCATCTGGGACTCGGGTGGCTCTTGGGACTCGAAGAATCATTAGAGCCACGAAGACGCATTCCTATGGGGCCTTATTTGAATCATCGAAGTCTTCCACGGGACCACCGATCGTTTCCTACACCTTATAGCTATACGCATGTCGTTCAAATGGATCCTGGGCTCACGGCATTTATTAGACTTTATCAGATGACCATTGGGACCGGTTCAGGATGGATACCATAATTAGTTTTATTAGTGAGAGGCGTGGATTATTTAGAGGATTGCACAAAAGGTGTTAGTTATAGATTCGATTTTGATCATATACCGAATAACTGTATATATAAGTACCTGTATACCCGTCAGGTATTAAAAACTCTTATAGTTCATCATGATGACTTCATTTCGATGACTAAGGCATTTTTTTTTTACCTTCAGGATATTTTACCTGGTTTATCATTTTTAACTAGGTGACCTCAAATTGTTTTATCATCTTCTTCCATACAACTTATTTATATGCTACGTACACACGCGTCTTGTACCAACCTCTAGGAAGTATCTAGTTTAAAAGACCTCACCGAGGCGGGCATGTTCGAGCAAATTGTACAAGACATCCTGCATGGCCAGGCGATGAGACTCTTCTTGGACGTGCTGGCACACTCGTCTATGCAGGACTGGTTACACCAAGGTGCGCCGTCGCCATGATGACGCGAGCCAACCAGAACATTGACACATGCTCCAAGTCGTTTTATATCGGGCTTGTCTTACCTCCTTACTCCTTACCAGTCTTTTAGCCTTTTTCGCCTCCGCCATCCTGACAGTTCGGATTCCGGTTTCTCCTGAACTGGCCCGGATAAATTTGCCTCCTTTCATCCTCCCAAAGCCATTCAGTAGTCTCAACGAGTAGTCAATGTCCCTGTGTGTTTAAACGGCTGATGATACTTGTATACATCGGTAATATACCTACACGACATTTTCACGGAGGAAAATAGTTTATTCTTACCTATGGGCGTGGAATATTTATGAATTGTAGAATTTCATGAATATTTACTCGTTTCCATATACAGAGTGCCATTCGAGAACTGACAAGTATTTATAGCTAAGGAGATGCTGATTGAGCTGGGGGTAATATATATATATATATACACACACATGCATATACGTATATATCTGTATCAATTAATTCCGCGTAAAATCATCACCTGTGTATACATTCAGCAAAACACGTTGATTTCTTTTTACCGCGTGCAGTACGCGGAAAGTTGCTAATCTCGTTTTACCGGAAAAAGAAAAGAAAAAAATGGTCGGGAAAAGTTCATCCATGCCGTTCGTGTTGCTGCGTTGCTTCCTGAGGATGGAAAATACATGAGGAAGATCCTGCGTCCTGGAACACGGCATGGATGCAGCCTTTACGGCTGGTAAGCACTTGTTGCACAAATATAATTGCCTATATCGCCTGTAAGTACACCGAATACATAAGCGCGAACGAAGCCGATGCGAGAGTTCCGATGTTACGGGAAGATTACGTTATAGGCTGGGGGTACGCCAGGGTCCCTGATACTGGTAAAGCCCCGTCTGCGAGTATTCGCTATTAACGACTCGTCGCCCGTAATTTATGGGCCATTAATTAGGAGTCAGATAAAAGTGAGCACTATAAAATTATAGAATAGACAGGGAGCATCTGCGGGATGGTTGCCCAGGACGTGGAGAGTCGCTAAGAAAGTGGCATGGTCGCGGAGAGGTAATCCCGTTTTTTTTTATTAATTCACCGACGAAGGGAACTCCGGCACGCGTGTTTGGGACTGTGGCGGCGCCACGTGCATTCCGCCCTGGACAATCAAAATTTTCGGGCCTTACCTCCACCTTGTTCTCCGTAAAAAGATCGTAAACCTTCCGGCATCCTCGGAACCTTTGATTTAGTCTGATAGATGTCAGATAACCGATTCACATTCCCACCAAAGAGACACACGAACCACTATTTCCATTTATCTTTATTACTTCTTTTTTTACTTCTCTCTGCGTTTTTTTTCCTTTCTTTTTCTTTCGTACCGAAAAAGGACCGCAAACGATCCGCAGGGATTGCACGAATTTTTCGCACGCACTCATGGATCTGCCTATAGACAGCGAATGGGTCCCTAGGGATGGGCTTGTGATTTATAAGCGGATCGAGGGAGGGACGAATGCAAATTTCAACCACATGAACTTGGTGTTTCGACCCACCCTCGAGGATTCATTGTATTATAGCTATTTATCTTATGTCCATGTTACATGCGACGTACACTTCACGCCATAGTTTTTCGCGTGTGATATTAATTTTTTTTATTTTGATTACTAATCTTAGTCTAATCAATAATTAATTGATAGGAAGTAGTGATTGACCGTGGCTTTAGGAATCTACAAGAAATTGTATCTTCCTTGAATAAGGTAGAATTGAACATGACCAACGGATAAGAGAAGGATTGCATACTTTGAAAGTAAGATGGACTTGCCTCTTCTTCTTTTGAAATGTCCCAAGACGAAGCATTCGTTCTGCGAAAGAAAAGAGGAGCAGAAGGAGCGATTTCGATGTCGGGACTGGAGGACACAGAGATCGGCGATCACGTAGATGTTATATAGCGTCGCGGGTGTCGCGCACGAAGGAAGAAGAAGAAGAAGAGGAAAAAGAAGAAGAAGAAGAAGTAGAAGACAACGCCGACGACTAAGAAGAAGAAGAAGAGGATTGTTTCCTGGTGGCACGAAGGCCCATTATTTCTTCGTTTTGTTTTCACGAAGGCAAA
>JARPRG010000508.1:865533-949933 GCA_031001745.1 Hartigia nigra
AAGAAGAAGAAGAAGAGGATTGTTTCCTGGTGGCACGAAGGCCCATTATTTCTTCGTTTTGTTTTCACGAAGGCAAAGCCGGTTTGCATAAGAAGCGCATAGTGGAAAGGAGGGGGGTTCAGAGCTTTGGCTCGAAGGGCCCGGAACCTTGGAAGGAGTCCCTCTGGGCCTTAAGAGACTCCAACGATCCGACGCGTTCCGTTTCATTCCACTATATAGAAACAAGGTACACACTTCATCGCGCACCAACACATTGAATATCATCGCGGGAAGAACAGTCTACACTCTTTTTCTTGTCATCCAACCTATTCACTTCTCGCTACGCTGTCTGTAAGCACTTCCACACCGTCAGGGACGGAGTGCCGTTTTCCCGCGATAGGGATCTTACGGGACAAGTCGCGAGTTCTGGTATTTCTCTGGTAACGAGACTGTCACGCCCCTCGTAAAGAGTCGCGTAACATGAAGTTCCGACAAGCGCGATGGTCAGCGGAACGCAACAGTGAACATTTTATTGAAATATTGGCCCCTTAATCCCTGAAAAATCCAAGTTATCGAAATATTCAAAATTCAGGGAACATATAGAAAAGTCATTCGGTAAGACTGGTAAGATCTAAAGAACAAAGCGTCGGGTCAGTGTGGGCAACATTACCGGGTAAAAGAAGAAATAAAAGAAGAATGGTAGAAATAAAGATTGCTGATGGTTCACGGTAATAAAACACGCACGCACACGGTTGGCTATGCTATCCTAAATGTACGAATAGGAAGGAAAGGGCCTACAGGAATAGAGGTGTATCGTACGAATGGATACGCAAGTGAGTCTGTATCATGAGTAGTATACAGGGAGCTGAAGTTTGTGGTGGATATTATAGGTTAGGTAGGTTGGTAGGTTGAGAAGAAGTACGAGCCGCTAAGGAAGAGGGAATAACAACGTGCGCGAGCGGAGGAGAGAGTTATCTGCATCAAGATAGCGCAAGTTCTCGAGCTACCATGCGCGGGACAAGCGAGAGTGTGTGCTGGAGGCTGTGGCGGCCTCCGAGAGGCTCAAGATAGTTTTAAGATCTAACCTTCATCTTCCTTCGCCTTGATATCTAACCTTCTTTACCGTCCGCCTTCTCAACCCTTAGTTTGTAGAAGTATTCTTGAGTTCTTTTCTCTCTCTTTCTCTTTCTTTGTCTGGCTTTTCTTTATTATTACTTGGCGACATTTATCGGGGACGATGAAATAAGACCTTGTTGTCCTTCCATTCCTGGTCTGTTGCTTACGGGCACGTTGATGAGAATGGACGGGGCTACTTGCTTACTCCATAAGCCAGTCAGGGGTTCTGTGACTCTTGAAGAAAAGTTTTTTTTTTTCTGGTCGCCTTCGTCTCTTTTTGATTTCTTATCTTGGTATTCTTAGCGAGGGGGATGACGATTCGCCAAGGTTCCTCGCTGTGGATGACCCTGGACATCGAAGACGTGACAAATTCGTCTATACCTTCGAGTACCGTACCGGAACGCCTCGTCACGAGAATACGCTTTCTTTTATCTTGACGACGTGGAATTAACACGACGATAAATGGCGGGACGAATGTCATTTTTGCGATACTATAATGAAATTCCAAGCGGGGTGCACGTGGATCCGAGTTAAGATTAAAGTATTCGTCACGCAGTGCGGTCAAGAAGACTTTCCTTTGGTTGGTGTTCCTGTTACTCGTTTTAGCATTGTTAACATCCGCAGGGTTCACATTGACTTTTTGGGCACTGGGTTTTGAATAAAAATTGCATTAAGGCTGGTTTAGAACGAATCGTCGATTTTGATTATCAAGGTTTTAAATAAGCAAATAGCGAAAAATAAAGTCAGGTTATAATTCTTTTTCCTCTTTACTTTCGTACTGACATTAAAAATTCTCGAGCGACTCGTCGAGTCAATGCATATAACTCAACGTGTCCGGAAGCCGCGGCGAGTCTTCAGAAAAGCGACGTGTCGTCCCCCAGCTACGTGGTGGCTGTGCGTGTGATCCTCCTGGCCGACTGCAAGAAATCTTGGGTAACCAGAAGAGGAGAAGAGAAGCCCCGATGGTCGGATTCCACGCAATCAACATTACTACGCGCCGGGGACTCTACCTCGTCGGAATTTTCTTCGACGCATGCGCACTACTCTCAAGGATTAAGCAGGGCCTTTTTATTATCATTTCAAACCTATACGCTTTTCATATTCGACATTATTACCACTACCGTGTAATTCAGTTACATTGTATAAGAAGTATTCATTCTGTCTTATTGTTAGGCAATGAAAAAAGGAAGTGGAGAAAATGGGAAGTGAATGTACGAGGCAGGTAACGCAAAAGGTCTAAGAATAATGGGTGCCCTAATGGAGAACATACGAGATACAGTTATTGCTGAAGAGTCTTCGCACTTGAATGAGCAAGCTGGTAGACACGAAAGGCCCAACATTATTAGTCCCTTTGTTTCAGGCACGAAGAAGGGCAGAGGCGACTCGAACGGAGAATCGGATGACTAAGGCCTCGCTATACTGAGATAGCAGTATAAAGGGACGTGGTAGTTCGCGCAGGTTTAATTCTGGCAAAGACAACCTGAGGAAGGCGAAGGAGCTGATCAACTTGTCGCTGCTCCAATTATCCACGACCTCCTCCGTGGTAACGATCATGCTCGATTGATTTACGTACTTGGGCCAGAGGCTACTGCCGAATTCATTAAGACTACTCTCACGGTTCGACTAATTACGGCCGGAGCTACCTCGTAGGATGGCGCGAAGTGGACCTTCGGGAAAAAGTGTTCCTGTGAGTTGGTATTACGTGTAGATAATGCGGCACATGGTGCACGATCCATATTATGCTTTTTCTCTCGCGGTACAGTTGTTGTTACTCTGAGAAGTAGCGTTAATCCAGGTAAGAAGTAGCGTTACATCCGTGCAAAAACAATGTCCTACCTACCGTATGACAATCCATTGTCCTCAATGCTGGCAGGCACGTTACAAAAGAGAAATAGTCATGCGCGACAAGATTGCTGTTTGCCAATATACAAGCGGGTAATCAGTATTTTCCGGATACTTCGTATAGGGAAAGAAATGAAACTTGTTTTTTAAGGTTGGCAGTGTCTGATTATCTCATCAAGACTTGATCAGATAGACAGACGGGTTATCGGAGTGATCTGGACATTTTTAATAGTGAGGTTTCCGGTGGATACTTAGTTACCTTGAATATTATCATCTCGTTGAGTTGATACCAAAAGTGCTTCCACTCTTTAAGATCATCAGGTCCTTCCAAGAATCCTGAATATCGGGATGTTTTGTATGCATGCGAGAGGGGGTGGAATTTCGGGTTAGCCTTATTATACGAGCGTCTACCTTCATGTGTACCAAGTGAACGAAGCCGAGGATCGGCAAGGCGGACGGAGCCTGGAGGGTAGCCTGTAATCAGTAGCTCTCCGCCGACACCGAGCACAACCTGGCCAACACCATGGCGCATGCTGTAACGAGAGGCTCGACTTCGTGCCAGAGTCGGAATCGAAGGAGAGGGCCAATTACTGGAATGTCTTCACTCCCGGGGCGCCAGGACGTCCCATAGCGTCCTCACCAGCAGCATCTGGTCCTCGTTCTCGCTCATTGTTTTGGGTCATTTCTGTATAAGATTCTGTATGGTTTTCTACTATATTTTTCAATATTTTCCTAGAACTAGATCATACATTTATGAATCCTCCCACGAATTAATTTGTTTCGATGGAGTCTCTTTTCATTGGTAATAATCAAGCTATTACTTGGCCATATAAGTAGTGGAGTGCGGGGTAGGTGGGTGTAAAGAAAAAGTCCCCAGAATTCACCGTGAAAGTCAAACGAACAACTGTTGTCGTCTGGTCGGACGACAAGAAAGGAATGGGCTTTAATAAAATCAATATTAATTGCTGCCGCTAGTCCGCGGCACTTGTTGAATATTCAACTGGGTTAGGGTAAAAAGCCGTTTATGGTTGCAAGGCACACTGGAGGATCGATTGCTTTTTATCGTCGCAAGAAGGGATCGATGATTGGTGGAGCGTTCGGTTTAATCGAGGAGATATTACCTACAGGGAGGGTTAGTCTGTAGAAGGGCCCGTGGATAATATCCCTCTGCAGGGACCTTTGATTAATTAATGCCGGTGCCATTTTAATTTGGTGAAAAAAGTTTGCGGACCGATCCTATACATTGGGACTCATTGGCAGGACTTTTGTCAAGGAATTTCAACCTGTTTGATTGGATCTTTGAGTTACCTTAGTTAGGTACCTGTCTCTTCTTAATTTTCATTATGTACTTCAAACTTGTTGAATTTCCGACCACCGTAACATTCCAACTTAAATTGGTACGTTTTATTGAACTTTTTCAAGCTCTTCATTAACACGTTTCTCTTTTTCACGTTTATTGCATTTAGAAAATAAGCATCTTTCCAATTCCAGTCATCATTCTTGTAACTTAGTACTCGGATAAGTTACGCAAGATCTCGTAAAGGTTATCTTTGACAGACTTATTTCTTGTTAGGATCCGAAAAAATTAAAATTTATGAATTTTCAAATCGCTTTTTTGAGTATTATTGTTTTATTATTATGATTATTATCAAGCAGAAGATGAATGCAACTGGAGTATCTTAAGATGGTCGCATAAGTTGTGCCTTTATTCGCGTCTAAGCCGCGACGATATGTCCTAACTTTTTGCGGACGTTCTCCGCGAACTTATCGTAGTGTAACGAGTTGAGTTAAAGAGATCATCCTGTCCAGTCGAGTATTTCTGCACATCGATATTTCATGAAATGAGTGATAACTCGAATGGTACTTAACGTCATGGATATATAGTGCCTTAACACTATTAAGGTATATGTCAAAAGATTTGATATTGGATCCACGTCGAAATGTCCACTGGTTGACGTACCAGATACCTACTGAAAAATAGAGAAGAGTGATCGTGTGAAAAAGTGAAGAGGATGCCGAAGTGGAGTTGATGAAGTGGAGAAGCAGAAGCAACGTAGTATATATATATATATATATATATATAATATATATGTATATAAAGGTAGGCGTATAGAAGTTAGTAAGGTAGAAGGTATAAGGTAGAAATGATGAGGGACCAAAGGACGGAGGTAGAAGGTCTACTTGACTCCTGTACCGTCACGATGATCGGGGCCCATTCACGGTATTATCTCGTGATTCAGCAGCGGGTCCATGCCCGGAGGTTTTTGTCATGAGCATCTCTCCGAAGCCCTGTCCTTTTTATGAAAGAACCGTGTTACACAGATTGAGTCGCCGGGCGTTGTTCTGCGTTCGTTGCGCTCCGTTCCGTGCGGTTGCGTTTACATAGAGAAGCCGAATCCGAGCAAATACGGTCCTAAATACGGCGCGGCGGGCTTGATCGTTTGATCGAGCCCTTGTTCTGTCTTGTTCCATAGGTTACTAGGGAAAATAAAGGTCTCGGTTCGATTTTCATATTGATGGGGTAGGTACTTGACTTCGTGGTGATTATCAGCTGCGGTCTATGGTGTTTGTCACGGGTACTTTTCCCCAGCCCTCATAGAGAGTTAAGGTAAGAATGAGATAGTACGAGAGAAGATAAAGAAGGTAACGAAGAGAAGGACTCGACAAAAGAAAAGAACCAGTAAGACGGACGGAGAGAGGAAGAGAAAAAAGAGAGAAAGGGACTCATGGCTCTGCGTAACTTACAATTATCATCCCCCGTGACTTCTCAGGCGGCTTCTCACCCGTTATTTATGGCAGGGTGTTCCGCGTGCTTCAGGGGTGTGACAAGGGCCGACCCGGGCGGACGCCCCGCAGCGTTTTCTCCGCGCGCTGATTAAACACGCTCTTCCACGGTGACGTGTTAATCGAGAGGATTCATCACGTCCTCTTCAGTCCCCGACCCGGGCGTGCACTTTTGTAATTTAACGTGCGCACTGCAGCTTTGGGAATGTGCACGGAGCCATTATACATTTTAAACGATTTTCGTCAAGGTACACGAAGCCCACCTCAAGTTCATGTCGAACATTAGAATTACGTGGAGGGACTTTAGTCCAACCGAATACCCATGTTTCGCTATATAAGAAAGAGTTAGTCACATAAGGGAACCCTTAGGAAAGTGCAGTCAGCTGCGTGCAAGGAAATGACTTTGCGCCTTGGTGCAACGTAACGTTACCAACTATTGTTCTTTGCCGTTGTACAGACTGTCTGAATAGAATAGCTAAGTGCCCAGATGATAGTGAGAATATTTGAGGAAAAAAAGGACTGAGAAAATGGTTAAAAAAAGTCATAAAGAAAGCCATACGCTAATAAGTAAGAAGTCCCTAGGCCCAATGGAGGAAGGTTGCGTGCAAAAAAGGCGTAGGTCCCAGCGGGCGCTCTCGAGGCAGCCAGTTTGGATCTTGATCCCGATCTTATCGAGCCAGTGTTGGCTGCATTGTGCGCTAAGGTTGTTGCTGCGTCGTCGTTGTCTATCCTTGCAGACCCCCTCCCCTTCTCCATTCCAACGTAGAATACCCGGTAGGTCCCAGTTGGATAGGGTAGGCCGATCTATCAGGGCCGTGTGTACTCGGGCTGAAGTATAGATCATCTTCAATGTCTCGGAGCCTCCCACCTAAGTATTCCCATTAAGATTGTATCGCACGGCCAAAACTAATAACCAATCACCCGGCTGGAAGGTATACGTGCTCGCGGGTTTATTATTATCCAATATATTCGATATTATAGTCCACACGCGGACCCTTACCCCAAATATATTTATACCTATATATATATATATATATATATATATCATACCTGAGAATCGGGAGTCCTTATAGGAATCTTCGTGGACGGAAGACGAGTAATTGCCAGGAATTATATTTCACGTGTATCCACACACGTAACCCTGCATTATTGCATATAAAGCACACATGTTGAATTCGCACGATCTTCGTGATCTTAATCAGCAGGATGTGCGAAAGGAGACTATTCCTGGAGCGTGATCTCTTGATTTTATGGAAATGCCAAACGATGCCTGGAAGTAATTTGTCGGTGAGTGGCGAAATCGTTAAGCACCCGATACTTAAGGCAAGTGCATTAGCTTAGGGAGTTAAGAGAGAGAGAGTACAATAAAAAAATTCGATAGCGAGACCGAGACAAAGTGTACACGGAATAAGGGTATAGTAGAGAAACGAAATTAAGAGGGAGAGCAGTAGCCCCGATGCTCGTGAAAGATACGATGGCTCAAAAATAAGGACTGGACCACAAGGGCTTAGGTGTTAACGGAAATTGAACCCTCTCGGCTCTTAATTAATTGATAATTAGTTATTAAGTCGAGGGTGACTCGACGTTTCTCTCAAGATAGACTTCGTTTGTTCTCCCTTCACTCATGGGGGGTCGAGATCCTCTATGGGGGCTGGGCGGTATGTATATACCGCCGAGGTTTTGTCTCGGTACCGAAGCGAGTTCTATTGTGGCGCATCATGGAGTTATTTTCATTTTGAATTGTCGGTTATGGATACCCAACACCTTTCCGTACCCAGTATCAACATCATAAGGTACCATCCAACACGTATAGCATATCCTCACCATATCAAGGATCATAATGAAAATACCAATCCTCCCTTATAACCTTCAACGTATACCTACCGTAAAGGTTAACTATCGTACACTTGGTGGTTTACCTTGTTCCAGTAGTTTTCTTTCTACGTATGGAATATTACGTAACCACTATAGACTCATCTATTTGTATCCTACCCATTTCTCTCACCATAGCTCACAGCACTGAATTGAATAGCCGGACGGACTAGTGGGACTCCCCATGTATCCCGTCTGTAATCTAACACCATGCAAGAAACACCGCCTCGTATATACACCATGCATCCGTGCATCATGAGAATAGAGGTTTCGGTAGCTTATAAGAAGACTCTCAAGGTTTCACCATGACTTTAGTCACTTGCCGAATACCTTGTGTAGGTAATGCTATGCGATACCGTATAACACTTTATGGTGGATTCGCGAAATTGTTTAGCGAAGCTTATTCCCCTGCTTTTTTGCATAAGGCGACAAGGGGATGGGAGTGTTGTCTTATGGGAATGGCTTGAAAGCGAGTGATTAAGACATGACCATCGATCTGACCTTTTAGCAAAGGTTATGGCTGCCGCGTCGAGAGTACCGCGGGTGCTCTTAACCTAGATGATATCGTAGCTAGATATACAATGTGGTATTTTATGGCGTATTACCAACCGCCATGAAGTATATGGATACTTGTATGCGTACACCATAGGCATACGTATGGGATGTAAGTTACTGCGCGAGTCCGCTTTACGACCTCGAGGAGACTTATTTTACCTAGATGGGGCCTTTGCCATCGGTGGACCCTCACGAGAAATCCGAGCGTCATCGGGCTTTGGCTATATCGAAGCCGTACGGTTCTTTGGATCGACCCACTCCTTACTAATGAACCGTTTAGCTCTGTTAGATTTATCCTCTGGGTTTAACGAATTGGACAACCATTTTTGGGTGGATGATGGGAAACGAAAAATTACGTAACGCCGTAGTACATCTTTATATGGTGGAGCGAAGCGCGTTTTATAACGTCGTGAGCACGGGCACTTGTTTGGTGTAATAAAAAAAATTCTTTTGGCCATTATATTATAATTTCGGTAAATTTAAAGTATCTGACTTACCAGCCATTCTGGATGCCTACTGCTCACGTTCCTTGTGGGAGCGGTTGATCGATGCCGCTCGTACCTTTTATAAATGAGGCGCAATGCGGTGTCAAGTTGCAGCTTCACCGGGGACATTATTTACAGCGCGGACTGTCCGTTTAATTATAAAATAATTGTTATTTATCTTCGACATTAGTTGGATCAAATTTCTTGTACTGTGTAAGGTACTAGGTGTCTACTATACTATGGGACGTCGATGCTGACCTCATGATTAGGAACGTTTTACTTTATTTTGGAATTTCGACATTTCTCGACATTTTTTCAATGGCCGATTATCCTCACATACAGGTGTGACAAGAATTGTAAGTTATTGGTACTTCTGTTTCTTATCCAATAAACTTCCAATCGTGCCATGGCCCTTCGCTCCTGTGTCCACTCAAAGATAATTTGTTTCTTGATGTGAGCGTTTTCGAGTTCTCTTAGGTATAAGCCAGTGTTGATTTTTTTTGCTCAGCGGCTCACAAATAAAGAGAGTAGAAATGGGAAGCTAGGGTCAAGTATAAAAATAAATCTGTGGGCACGCGAAAGCTGGCAAGACGATTCGATAAATCAAGACACAATCGGGTCCGACTCACTGTGAAAATGGCGAGTGGCTGATAGAGTGGATGATACGGCTGGCTGGGGGCATCTGTTAAACTAATTAATCTAAAGCTGTCTCATGGGAATGACAGCGAAGGACATTATCAGATCGCGGTAATAATATATTACGGACGTATTACGGTTCAATTTATTCGCTATATATATATAAGGGAGCATATGATCTTTTGATGACGTCGCCATTATACGGATACATATTAAACATTTGTATAATAAGTAAAACCATTTTTCACGAGGCTGTGAGAAAGATATGATATTTATGATCCAGCAGATATTTATGTTGCAGTAAAGATATAAGAATTGCCCAATCAAATCGATGCGGGATTTAAAAATCAAGACAAATATTTGAGATTATCCAGAAACTGGTTTAGCCGTATAGTGGCCTTTTGAAAAGAAGTATGGCATCGACGATCGTTTCATTCGACGAAAAAAAAGGGCATACACATAAAAAATAAGAGTAAATACAAAAAAGAAAATCCTCGAGCGCATTACGCCTCATTATAATTCGTTACTGTCCCGTAATAACCGAAGGATCGCCCCTTTGGTAGAAGAGATTGTGACGGACGGCAAGGCCGATCCTTTTTGAATCCTTTGCCACGGAGCGGCGTGAAAGGATTGAGCCGCGATCAATAGTTCATTACGAGAAACAAAAATGCGCTCGACAATGTGCGATCCGCGAGTTCCGAACAATCAGCCTAACTATACGTTTCTCGGTTGATCGTGCCAAGAAGAAGAGTCGAGTGTGAAGGATAGTAAATGCAGGAAGGAAGCAGAGAGAAGAAAAGAGAAGATATAGACGAAGAAGGACTATAGCAATAGTTAAGAAGAGAAAGAGAAACTCGTGGAGTATATCAGTTCGATGGCAAGAGAGAAGACTTCAGGGAGAGCAAGTCGAGTGGTTACGCAAGCAACAAGGCCTATTCACTGCTGGCATTAAGGCTATTATGGACTCCTGTGGCATTGGACTGGCCTGTGATTGGCTATTATCTATACTACAGCATTGTGATTTCATCCTCGCTTGTAGGTGTTTGTGCAGACTGGTATCTATCTATAGCGTATGCACGATGCTTATCTCTTTGAGATACTAGGGTGGCTACCGTATAGTAAACATTAAGAAACGTAAGAAAAATCGAACTTTGTAAGAAAAAAACATGGCTTCCTTACACCTTGCTGCGCAGTTGCAATGCGCAAACGCATGGGCGTGCGCAGAAACGGAATTACGAGTTCCGATAATGATCTACGTCCTTTCGCCAGTGGCCTATTGCCGTTGCGCCTCTTCCTTTCAGCCGTGCCCATTCGCAGAAGCGATATCGGGTATCAATTAAAACTTAACATACACGATGGACGTCTTTGGGTAGCGTTAGTTTGAAAGAATTTAGTTTCTTTTCTTTTTATTGCGATAGTTATCAGATCCAATGATCGTCTCAGGATAGGGAAAGAATTACATAGAAATTAACGTAGATTATACAGGAAAGTGTATGACTCTGAAACGGCTATCTTATCTGAAGAATTCTGTCCTATGTACCTGGTACAGTACATCGATTTCAGCACGAGTCTTGTACATTGCAGTATCCTTACTCAGTGCATAGATTTATCCTGTTGGGTTTTATTTTTTATTTCCCTTTCCATTCCAACGTATCCCACAGTCATGTTGTTTTGCTACAAAGTCCCCTAAGAGGGACTTTAGTTGTTGCTGAGATTCCAAGGATTCTGAATGGCTAGCAAGGTGCTCTTCCTAGTCGGGGTGGGTCGTTAAAGTCCTTGCGAGATTCGAGGCGACTCGAGTCGAGTCAAGTCAAGTCGATTTTACGCGCGTAGTAAAACAATGATATTTCGAAAATGTCGTTACTCTTAGTCCAAGAGTCGGAGGTTCACCCAAGTATGGCGGCATGGCTAAAGGCACCCAATAAAATAAACAACTGGCTTTATGAGTTATCTTTCGTATGGTTATAGGGAAGGTGGATATGCTGAGTTTCAAGAACGTAAACGCACCAAACATACATATACTTCTTAGTAAGGTCTCTTTGTTATGTATAAATTTTTCAATTGTTCCGTTAAATGTATATTGCATACGATATATATTCCGTGCGAATTTTTTTCTAGTTATAACTTAGATTGAGACTCGTTGAGAACCGTGACTCGATCGCATCTTTGGTTCGTATTATACATGAGATTACTGACTTGGAATTAAAAAAAAAGGGAAAAGATTTCCCTTAACCTATTGCACGGTTATACCATGAAATCGGGGTCCTGTTTGATCTTTAGCTCGGTAATCGTGGCCAGAATCCTTACAAAGGACCCGGACGAAATCGGCTTAATTCCTTGCTGTCCTGTTGTCGATCTCTCAACGATCTCTCGACGATTCACCGTCTTCCAAAGTTTACCGGGCCTCTGCATTCTGAATGCCACAGCTCTCTTGACTGGGATGATCTTTCGATTGTTTATTTTCTGGCATTATATCGTATTACGGCTGATGGAACCATGAAAAAGGGTCAAAGTGGCTAGAAATCAAATGAATGGGGACCTCAAGATTTTTTCTACTTCCTTTATCTTTTCTTTTCAGTACATCACAAATCATACGAGGGGATCCCCATCCTTTAAATAGGGACATCCCAAGCCATTTAAAAGACCCAGTATGAGATTTATCAATAATTTAATGAGACATATATTATACCCAGATAATAATCACGACAAAAAGACATATAATTGAATGTTTAAAGTCTTACGATTGAAATTACACAAAATTGTTTGGAATCCCACCATATTCCCAATGAATACTCGAGGACCAATAGTAATAGGTATCCATCGTCACTCGTGCACGTATATGTATGTACATATATATACTACCAAGGATTTCTTACAGCACTGCATTACATTGCCCTTCGTGTCTATAGATTCCCATAAGGAAAGCATTGAAGTCTCTATAGCAACAATTAATATGAATCACCTTACAGTACATAATTATGGGCACGAATTAAAATCAAGTCACCTGTATAACGAGGTTGTTCATAATTCCTGGAAAGGACGGTAAGTATCCATCCGTTAATTAATTACTAGTAAGAACTAGAAACCTCGTCGATTCGAAGGTAGACGGTAGAGCCATGGGGTGAAATAATCGTAAGTAAAGTGTAGTTTTACTCAGGGTAATACACACTATCGCAAGTGCAATCGGTTGGTTACATTAGAAGCAAAAGCCTCTCGGTGTGGACGCGCATAATAAGACACGAGAAGGACACGAGCGCGTATTCACGCTCTCTTCTAATTGCTAAATAAATAAAGCTTAATCGTTCTTAATAAACGTTCCGCGTATAGCATACGTAATGGGGATAGTCGGAAGCAAAATTGCGGTGATCCCAGCCCACTGTGGGAATGCACGATAATTTTTGAAATTTACGTCTCATGATACCATGGAATATCGTAGAATTCTTTCCAATTGCATTTTAGCGTATATATCCTTTAGAAATATTTGAAGGGTTACTAGGCATATCCTGTACCAGCGTATCTGTCTACTAGCCGTCTATGATCGCGTGTCGAGGATCGCTGTGAAGGGCAGCAAAGTACGCCGACTGGTACTAAATGTCACTCAGATGACTCGTAAAGCAAAACTGCCGCACGACCAGTCAACGCCCTTATGCACCTTGCCAGCTATTTCTGGCATATTGAGCGTCGCAACCTCGCCATTCGAAGAGATAGTATGCATGGCGATTATATTAGTATACAAATTGCATATACGATTATTCGCTATGGGTATAGCAGGGGTATATAGGTATAGAGTGTGGGAATTTTCTTGATGGAGCGAATAAAAGAGAAGGAAGTTCAAGGATACGTAGATTCGGAAGCATCCGGGTGGTATGATCTTGCGATGAAGAAGGGTCCTTGTCTCGCATAATGATTGTCCTGTTGCTGATGGCGATTACTGTATGAGGATCGGCAAGAACGATGAAGATCAGGAGTCAAGAATCGCTGGTCATTGTTCAAGAGAAGTCGTCACGTGGCCGCGTGGCTGGTGTATTGTTGACTATGTACGTATGAGACTACTTGAGACACAATACATACGTGGATGACACGGCTCTCGAGGATTTGAGTCTTTAGGGGTTTCCTAGTAGCGTGGCACCCACGTAGGGTAGCACTGATCCTCATCATCTGCATCATCCTCATCATCATCTTCATTAAGGTCATACGTTCCCTTATTACGGACCTCTAGTAGGTGGACTATTAGACAGGGATTCTTTAGAGAAGTTTGGACAAAGGATGGTTAATGGTATGAATGTAGTATAGCAAGGAAGACAGACTGTTTTCTTATGGTTAGAAATAATTCGTGGTACGACGCACAGTATGGAATTCATGAATCGGATGGGAACTGTGTAATTTATGATCAACAAATCACTGCTCGGGTACCACTCGGGTAATAATCGCTTATGGAAACCGTGCAAAATTCATCATGGAGCATAGCAACGTGTATTAAAGTATCCCATGAACCTTGAAGGCCTCTTTTGTATTTATGGCTGTGCGAGGTTGCGTTTGAGACGAGAGAAAGTGCGTGTGAAAAAGTTTTGAAGTCGGAGAAATTTTTCTGATTGAATTATTGCTAAAAGAGAGAGAGAGAGAGAGAGAGTGAGAGTGTAGTAGCAAAAGCGCTAAGAAATTGGCAGTGAACGGTAAGTGCATCCAAGTAGCCGAAAGAGGCTGTTGGCAAGAGTGAGAGGGGGCGGTTGGTCAGCCATGCGTTAAAAATGAAGACATTCAAGATGGAGATATGATTCTGTATAAATCACTGGCTGTGCCGCCGTACCGTTCTGCCTGACTACGCTCTCCTCTCTCTACGTGTATTTATTTCTCATGATGCTCTCTCGCGGTGCATTCACTGTGCGCGGCTCGTGTCGGTTCGCCACCGGTGGCAAAACGTTCATTTGTTTCATACGTTCCGATTCCAATTAATATTTATCATCTATTTGCACGGGAAACGATATCGCCATGGGGTCTTGTTCACGAAAGATTTCGTGCACGGAGACACGATGACTATGATTGCATAAGAAATAAGAAAAGAGATAAGAAAATTATGAAAAAAAAATCTTATCAAACTACAACGAGATAAAATTTGTAAGCTAAAGGATCTAGTGGGCTCAATACGGAGACACCAGTTTGTCGACTACGACCGCTTAACAAGGATTTATTCTTGATAATACTGGTGCCCGATATTTCAATCTGAAAAGCATTTTAAATCCCATGGCGGTACGAGATAGAAAGAAGTCGAAAATGGTGGTTATAAAGGAGAGGTCGGTCTCTAAGCTGGAACTCTGGTTTGTCGGGTCATTCGCGGGCCGATTTAATATAAATCGAAATGACGAATGGCACGCGGTACTGCTCTGACTCTCCGATGTATCCCTAGGCCGTACATGTATTTAAACAGGCGTTTAACATAATTCATCTACTCGGACTCACCACGCGGTTCTTTATTCTTTGCTACGTAAGAACGCGAGGTACTTTCCTGACCGTACCGCGTTACATGAAAGATCGGCACGATCAATACGTTATTACACTCTTGTACGGAATTTAAACCTCTATATTTTTTTTTTTATTTCAGAGAATAAACAAGTATTGGGAATTCAGACATTCGTCCTTTTTCCCTTGGCTGAAATCAATATATTTTTATTACCCAATAGAACCATAGGACATACTTGACTCTGTCACGGGACGGTCCAAGGATATCGGCATGGATATTATTAATTGCACGTTTTCAGGATCGTAGACCTCAGAGAAATATCAGGAGACAAGGAGAAAGAACGTGCTGCAGGTAGAATCGTCATTTGCTAGCTGCGCTTCTTAGCTGGGAGCAGCAAGCCGGCAATTTCTCGGAGATTAATGTACACCATAACGGTCGTCGGTTGGCACGGCGTGTGCGGGGGTGGCCATGGAATTTCAAAGAAGAAGTACACTTACCCATGAAAACACTAGAAACTTTATCATTCGGATGTTTTTAAGTTGTCATCGGTCGTGGGCTTTGTTATTACAAGCAGAAGCTCGTAAAGCATCGGCGTGTATGAAGTATCATATTGTAGGATGGGTATAATGCGCGCTCTACGTAATTACCGCGTCGCAGGGAAGCTTTATGGCCGCGTACACTCGGAGTATTAATTTTCTCTCGCGCCAAGGTCCGAGCAGCGACTACGTTAGGTAGAAGAGAAGGAGAGAGACAAATCAACTCGGAAAGAAGATGCTCGTATGAGAAGTACGAAAGACGAAACGAAGGAGACGAAGAAACAGTGAAAGGAGCAAAAAGGAAGGATAGAAGGAAAGAAGCATAAGACTCGAGAAAGAAGCAAGAATAAAGAGTCGATGGTGTACACCCATGTGGTACGACGGCGCCGGCAAATGGCGAGATAGCTACGGTACGTTCTCGCTCTTGCGATTTTATCGCCTCTCCAGCTTCACCCACCACGACTCACCTTGGTTTACTCTCTCAACTCTCAACCAGGACGCCGTGGATGGCCGAACCTTCACCTCGAAAAAAGACGCTCGCGTCTTCGAATAGCGATATTAATTATCATTAGCCATAAGACTGGGTCCGCTTTTTTGGAAAGGTACGGTAGGACGACCATAGGGGACTAACATAGGTATGTAGACAGGTACCCTAAGGATTCTCATTATTTTATTTGAGCCTGTTATTTTCGTACGAAGTACACATATGTAATGTATAGCTTCCCTCGGATTTATTTTCTCAAGAAGACAGGCGAACGTCCCGCCATAATATCCACCAGGTCGTAAAGGACGCACGATCCGTCAAGTCGATCGTCCTTTCCCCAGCTTCCTTCCTTGGCAATTCTTTCACGTCCGTTATACCTGACGTTGACCATGCACGGGACTTCGTCATTGTCACGCTTGCCCACTCGTCCAGGAGAACGTCGTCCTTAACGCCCCAAGAGCAAAAGGATGATCGTCCAAGAAGAGACAAAGCGTACCGTACCTGTTCGCGTTGCGTGGTAGGTATTCGTACGTGTTCGATGCGTACGATAGGGCGGAACATGAACATAAACAATTGCGCGTCGGCCTCGCCCCTTCGCTTACAGCTTACATACAATAAGAACAGTAGAAGCTAAGAACGACTGTGGTACCCCGAAGCTACGAATCAAGAGGAATATCCTTCCCTGCAGTTTCACTAGGTACCTATATACGTACCCTACAGGTACATAAAACATAGTATATATTACATTAGAAAAGGTCCCTTGACCTTTCAGGTCATACAACTATGGAACAAACAAAGTTGTGGAATGGTCACCGACAAACTTTTCACTTAAATATATCCGTGACGGTTAAGTGCCCAATTAATTTGAGTCTACCGTTTAGGAGCGCGCCATCGCCTAAAATAGAGATGCAATTTTAATTGGAATAAGTGGTCGGAGCATCGAAAAAGTAGCACTCACCGCTAAAACCTGCTCCGGTTCCACGTTCCAGACTACTGCTTTTAAAAGTCACGCAGTCAGTAGCGCTGCGAAACGATTCGTACTTGCAGCCCTTAAAACGCGCGCATTGAATCATAAACGGGATGGCGCTCTAATTTATTAAGGTGATCCTCCGAGAGGGCGCATGTAGCGGTATTTCTTTTTCCTGTTAATCCAGCATCGCCCTGTATGGACAAGGAACATCTCTTGACTTTATTCTGCGGTGTAAAAGAATTCGATCGTACCCTTATACCCTCTTCGATATACCTGCTTATATACCTTCCTACTGCGGTTATAACAGGTTCTAAGGGTATTATACGTATGTGGACCGCCTGTACCTGAAATTCGGTAGTGATTCTCAGGACGATTATTTCGACGGTGCAAACGAGTTTTCGCTTATCCAGATAGCGAAATCAGGCGGCGTTTTACTCGTCTTAAGTGCACGATCTCCTAACGTAGTTGGCTGAAAGGATCCCTGTACACAGGCGTGCGCATGCCACGACCACGAAGCACAATGCTTGGTAGTACCGCAGCTGATACAAGTATGTTTGCTGTGCAACCGGAATTTTAATTGGCTATTTGTTTGTTGGCTATACTTCGCGGCGCTACTATTGTCCCATGCTCGTGCTCGACTAAACCACTAAGAAATGCACCGCCCTTTTAATTCGCAATCCACAGCATCATTTGGGTCCTTGTATTAATTTACGTCTTGTGTTTACTTGCCTATATACAAGTCGTTGGAACTCTGTATCGTACTGAAATAGCCTTACTGTTATAATGATAGATACAGACTAATGTACAGTCGATTAAGAATCGTTTATACACGGTACGAACTTACGAATGGTGGATTCGTATCTGTCGATTTCCATAAGCGGTGAGTAAACGATTACTAAATTATAAAGCAATGCTTGTGATAGGATCGACGCGGTCCATAATTGCACCACTATTCGTACATTATTGGCTCGTATATTATTTGACGCGATTCAATAACTCTGAAGTCAGGACGTTCGATACTATCTCCTGCGTCGTTAAAGCGCATTCGCAATATCGATCGCGAGTGATGAATGCGTTGCGTTCGAGAGGCGTCATTTCTTTCCACCTGAGGATTATTAACGCACAAATTGAATGGGAATACGTTTGAACTTCAGGTATACCCGAGGGTAACTTGTATTCGGGTACTTGATATAGCTTGCTGAAAATTTGCGAACCTCCAAGGATATTTTTGCATAGGATAAAACATGTATTTTTCCTTGGTATCTCGTACTACCTTAATACGAATATAGGAGTCTCCGTTGAGACTACCTGCGGCTAATTTACAGGCAAAGCTGTTGGATAAGTTTTCAAAGAGTTTCTTCTATGGGTACCTAACGTACCTACGTTACTTTCCTTGCGTAGGTCGACTTGATCTGCATACGTACTGCATAGGTACAGCTTACCAGCTCGTTTAAACCTGCCGGAGAGAGCAAAGACCACCCCGTGTGTTCCTGAGGAGTTAATAACGTGGATGGGAAATTGCGTGAGCACGTGGCGAGTTGGATTCTATTCTGTCTGTATGTCGTGCTATACATATATTCGTATGTATCGCATGGGGCAATATTGAATGTATAGAAGGCGAATGAGAAATGCACAAAAGAATTGGCATGCGTTATGGAGTTCTGCATGCATCTGCCGTTCCTAATATAAGGTGTGTAATAAGATAGACAAACCGTGAAGAGGCCTTAATAAGAGCAGGTGATAGCCGCCATGTTGGCTTCACGCGCTTGAAACCTGTCAAGAAACCTCAAAGACGCCACGGGGCTGTGGATAATCAAGACGTTAACCCTTCCAGAGTTTCCTTTCGGGTCCTAAAACTCCTTAACGGCCCTGCGGCCGTTTATCGGTAGAAATTGGGCCACTTTAATGGCACGGCTCGTTATGCCTGCCTCGAAACAAAACGCGTACTAGTTCCGGTGAGTTAACGAGTTTGAGATGGCGTGGTTCGTGAGGAGTTTAAGCCGACAGATGGCGCGGATGACGGATTCGGTAGAAAGGAGTGGACAGGAAAATTACCGTTTTCTTTCGTTCTGACTATTTCTATCTAGATTTTTTCTTGTTTCTTTCAACCTTTCTAATTCTTGTAACTTTTTTTTCACGTGACCCTTGAGCCATTTCTTACATCATTTTCGGCCTGTCTCCTTATGAGATTTCTCGTAATTCCTATTCCGACCTGCTCCGTTACACATCAGTGGAATCAAGAACCTTAAGATTTCACGCTTCCTCGTGCTGAAAATGCGTCCGTTTCCTACCAGCATCTTACGATCTCATGGAATTATTTTTCTCAACGTTTTAAATGATTTTTCATAATGATTAAAGGTTTTAATTGACCGAACGATTACGACTGGAAATATGGGTGATGAGACCATGGATGATATTACTAAGAAGGTTAAGGATGATACCAAACCCAAGGAGGAGAGTGAGTGTGTCGACGTAAGTATGGTCAAGTAGAAAATTTCACTAATATTAAGTGAGACGAATATATGTTAATTTATTTTTTACAGGGAGATAAGATTCCTATTACCACCACCACCACCAAGAATGCTTTGATAACGACGCAGTTGGGTCCGTGCGATACGTATCCACATAGAGTTAAAGTATCAATCGTAGGTACAGGAAACGTTGGAATGGCTTGTGCAATTGCTATACTCATGAGGGTATGATTTATAAATATTATCTCGAAAGCAGTTAATGTCATTATTTTCTTGACACTGTGACTAATGTTATCAATTTAATAGAGAATGGCCAGTGAAGTTTGCCTAATCGACAAAGACGTAAACAAAGCCATGGCCGAAGCAGAGGACATACAACAGGCTGGAATCTTTCTGGGGAATCCTTTGGTGACCGGTGCTTCAGGTAAGTCGTGATTTCTTTTTTTTTGTTCAAAATTTTTGAATATAGAAAGACAATCCGTTTTTGAAGATACTTTCGTGGTTCATCCCATTCGAGTCACGAATTCCAGAAATCTTAAATTGATACGTCCTGACTGATGACCCTACCTTTTTCACTCGTTTCTCCGGAACATCTCTGGGCCCGATCAGCATGTTTAAAAGATCACCCATCACATCGCCTCTTCGTCAAAAGACCCCTATCAACGTGCAGTGGGTCAGGAGCGACTATATATACCATACTATACATATAGCGTACATAGTATACGTAGACCGACGAAACGTACCGATCTTTTAATCTTGGTTCCACATCTGGCACCGCATGCCTCCACGGACCACTGAACGTTTCTGTTGTTTTCCTCTGCACGCTCGTAAATTTCACGTATTTATTTATCGGCCCGCAGATCATCTACTATGCGTTTTAGGGTTGCGCTCCATGAAAACAGTCGCGAGTTTATAGAACGTTATGAGATCTCCGAGATTCTTCACTTGTTGCTTTTTACCTCTGCATTGCGTTGGAGGAAGATTATTTCTTCGATAAAAAAAAATGTCAAGGGAATAGGATCCAGAGAGAGAAGGATAAAAAAAAGTAAATCAAAGCCGAAAGGAAGGATGAATAGAATAAAAGAAGATGGGAGAAAGACACAGAAAATATTTTTACCTGTCGCCTCCTTTTTTCACTTGGGGTTTAAACCACCCCTGGTACCGTTCTCTTGTTCTGGGAAACTGGATCAGTGGGAAATTTGGTTAAGTCCCGTACGCTCCACTGATCTTTCCACTCACGATTTTAGATATGTCCATGGTCAAGGAATCGGCTGTGGTGATCATCGCTATAGCTGATACGAAAAGCGATGGGAAGCCTGATATCAAGTATAATCTTGAGGTCTTCAAGAGGCTGGTACCTACTATTGCGAAATTTGCCTGCAGAGCTGTAATACTTGTGGCCACTCATCCCATTGACGTGATGTCATACATTGCTTGGAAGTTATCAAAATTTCCGTCAAATCGTGTACTGGGAACTGGTACTCTGGTGGACAGTGCCCGTTTTCAGTATTTTCTAAGTCAAAGGCTTGGACTAGCTAACACGTCTGTGAGCTGTATGAGCATCGGAGCTCAGGGAGATTCATCAGGTATTGTCTTTATTTCCTTAGTTAAATATTTTGTACTCAGTGAAGAAAAAAATGGTTGAGCATTTAGCTGTTATCCTAAAATTATGTATATAGCCTTATGCTTGGGATTGTCAGGATGCTCCAGGTGATCATACGTCTTACTTTTATGAACTCTTGGTTATATATTGGCAATTTGGAATGTCAAAAAGATATGAGGTGTTACAGGGCACATTTTTTGCTATTTACGACCCTACAAAATGACTGGGAAGACTGTAGTATAAAGTAACACTTTGGATTGGTTTTTTCGTGTACATTTTTTTTTAACCGTAAAATTTAATTTTAATTAAAAACTTTTGGTTTCTGCTTGCTATCTCTTATATTAAATATTTCAATATTGAATAGGTAACAATTTTGTGCTTGTAGTTCCGCTCTGGTCAAGTGTTCATGTGGCTGGAATGAAGTTGCGTGACATAAATCCAAGAATGGGAGAGAAAGACGACCCAGAAAAATGGAATGAAATTAGTGCAGCCGTAAACGAAAGGTATCATTTTAAGATTTTGACATTTTGGTCAATTTTATAGATTTTCCTGTTAACAGTGAGGCCAGATTGGATCAACAAAAAGGTGTAAAGGCGCCAAATTGCTGGGGACTTGGTTTTTGCACGGCTGAAATAGTCGACGCCATATTGCGAAATACAAAAGTCATTCTACCTGCTTCTACCTATATCCATGTCAGTATTTTTAATAAGACGCCGAATAGAATTCCTCTTACGCGAATATTCTAATTTCAGAGTTGCTCACACGGCACGGATAAGGATGTGTACATGTCAGTACCTTGTGTCTTAGGAAGAGAAGGCGTGCATCACACTGTGCGTCAAAAATTAACCGAGGCGGAAAAAATGGCACTGCAGAAATGTGCGGACAATATTCGCAATATACTCAGAGAATGTGGAATATTGAAAGAGCCTAGGGATGACGTGGAGACTTAAGAAAAAAAAAATCGTATTATAAAAAATTTTCTATTATAAACTATATTATTAGATATTCCAAATATATTTACGTACGAAAAATTAATTGTAACAAAACTTTTATAATTTTTAACTGCGATATTATCTGCAAGCCATTATAGGCGTTAACTTCAGAGTAGACCTAAGATATTTTGGATGTTGTTGATCGTGAAAAATTTTGTTTGGTATTTTAAGCAAATTCCTACGAATTGTACTACGATAATTGTGGTTAGAATTGTTAGTGAAACGTTCTACGAAAAATTGGAGGTACTTGGTCATGAAAGGCAGTAAAACGCGAATAAAGAAAGTCTGGATTAATGAAAAATGAGCGAAGCCAGGAAGAGATCGAATGAAACCAGCGGAAACACAGCGACATTTTTGCTTACGAAACAAGCCGACTACCTTCCTGATGGTCATCGGGTGAAGGTTGTGGTTGTGGGTAGCGGTTACACCGGTGTGGCTGTTGCTATTGCGATCCTTTTTAAGGTTTGCGATATATCTTAACATAACCTCGACATCTTTAATGCATTTTCAAGCATTCGAATAATCCACCATTGAATAGTTCCTTTTGGTAGGTCTAATCTCTTCCTCACAATTGATACAGCTAGAATGCACCGAGTCAAGCTGGAATTTTATTTTGAAAGGTAACGTAATGCAGGTATGACGTAAGACAGCTCTAAACGATATTCCCATGGCTGGTCGACAAAAGTCTGTGAATATAGGATGGGACAGTTAGTGAAAAGATATACTGCTAACTGTAATCTCGTTAGGCGGCCAATCAGAAAAAAGCTATTATGCAAATGATCCCACGAAATGCTGAAGGAAAAAATTGGATTACGTGAAAGCTTGGTTTGAGATTTGTGGATGGTGGGCATGGAGGAGGCATTGAGAAGGAAATGAACGAAAAAGAGGAATGAGAAGGAAATGAACGAAAAAGAGGAATGAGAAGGAAGAAGAGAAAGAATAAGTAGTAATAGAAAAGGAGGATGAAGAAGAAGAGACAAGCCAGAGAAACAAGCTTCCCTTGAGTTGCTATCGGATCGTAACGCGAGCATTTACACGTCGACCAAGCGCCCCTGCAGGGTCCCCAGGACTGATTTATGTTAGTCACTTATGAGAAACTGAAATCTATACCCGCGGCCACGTAGACGGGGTTCCAAACGAAAAAAAGAATTATTTCCCATGAAAATTTGTGGTTCTAAAAAATTACATCGTTTAGAGTATATATGAGTAACATAGAATTTCTTTTTCCTTTCCAAATTTTCTTCTACGATACACGATATATTTTCGTTGCCTTCCAATTACACGATACGGTTGGATAATTTAATGTAAACGTTTCCGAAAGTCTGATGGTCATTCATCGTATCCATTCGAGGAGTGCAGCCGACTAATAAACGTAGGCGGATAATTCTAGGCTCGGTTTCCGCAAATTGTTCACAAAAGCAAACAACCCAGCGAATAACGGAAGTAGCCCGTAATTACCATAGCGAAACATTTCGTTAGAGTAACGCGATACTAATAATGCAATGATGATGAGGACGGTGCTCGATCGATGTCCAACTGTTGTTGAAAAACAAGAGCCCGCCACACTGCCAGTTATAGCCTATACGCAGCTGGCATTATGACGTACCTGTCATTACATCCTGTTTAGGTTAAGGGACACAAGAAATTCTCTGGTTACACAACCAGCAGCTTTTAAACAGTCATTTTGAAATATGGCGGAGAATCATTGAAGAGAATGTAATAAGGAAATGACTTCGGGGATATCATACTTGGGGCATTCTAGTCTGACAGAAAGGATCAACGCTATCATTAAAAAATATGAAAAAACTTTCACCTGTCATTCATCATGCGGAAATACACCGAGAACAATTTTCAGTAATTCTTGTATCCATTCCAATTGTTCAGCATCATCAAGCAAAACACCTTGTTTGAATTTCAATCCAAAGAACTGTTCAACTCCAAGTACATCAAGATTGTCAGTACCTTGTCCAGGATCAAATCTTCAACGTTACATTTCAAGAAGAGATATCTGTCCATCTTTGAAGGGTCGTTTGTCCCTGTATAAATGTACCAAAATTCGTATGGAGTCTATAGAAAATTTACGTACTCCCACGTGTCTTCCAAAAATCCATTGTAGACCGTTAAGTGTACCACATTGTACTTCAGGGTATCAGAGACCTCCAAAATCCTATAAAACAATCTCATTTATGAGCAAGTGCTTGAAATGCAAATGCCAATCAAGAACAATGTATAATTCTAATTCCTGTATAAGTAGCAGCCAAGAAAATTCTTCGTTTACACGTAGAAAACTCACGGCTTTGGACGACCCTCCGTATTCTTCAGCAAGCTTAGAGAGGGAGTTCAAGAGAAGGTTCGTCAAGGTGGAGTGCGGCAGTCATGAATCCTCGACGAGCATAAATCAGAGGATGTCGGACGTGTGCCGTCGGTAACGACTAAAAACGAAAAAAGGCCGAAGACGAAGGAAGCCGAAAAGGATCGTTAGTCCCTAATCGAAACACCAGAGCTCGTGGAGGCTCATCAACTTCGATACGACACGCTGGAAAGGGTCCAGGGTGTAAAGAAGTACGATAACCATTACCAAACCTGGAGTACTGAATTATGTTTAGAAATATCATGGGACCCAAGGCCCTATGAGCACTAAAAAGAGAGATTTTTAGTTTGTATAAAAGCTACGAAGTAGTCTTCGTGACTGTTATCCTGGCGGCTGTCCGTGCTTATGAATGTTCCTGCTTCTGCGTCGATTACGTTAACGAGTCCATAACGACCATTGGATTCTGTCCCACGGCACTTGGCTGAACTTGAGTATTAAGGGATGAGTCCATGGTGAATTGAGAAAATGAATCCTTTACTGTCTAAATCGTGTTGCGTGTAACACCATACCGAGAAAAAACGCGACATTATACGCTGGGCTACTGAATCACTTGGCTTGTTGTGATTCCATAATGAATGGGGGAGCGAACCGCTCCTGCTGAAAACCCACAAAACATTGTAAAGGTCGAGGACAAAACATGGACGGGACTGAAGAGCATCAAGGGGACTCACGACGTGTAATTACTCGAGAATGAGTGATCGACAAGAATAACGTTACTGGAACAGATAAAGTATTTCCAAAGTTGATGAAAAATTTGCACAGACAAGTTTTGGTACATGGGTCATTCTATGCGGTTTAAGAAATTAATGTTTTACTGGGGATATTACGTCGTGGACAAATTATACCATTGGAAAGGGTACACGAGTGTTTTTCTCTGTTTAAATGAATTTATACTATATCGTTACAGAGGCTCGCTTCTGAACTGGTCATCATAGATTCCAATGAGGAACTCGCTAAGGCAGAGGCTGAAGATTTGAGCCACGCAGCTGCTTTCCTTGGCAACCCTAAAATCGTGGGTACCAAAGGTGAGAATGGGCTGAGCTAATGGGAAAGGAAGGAATTAGTAAAGTTCTGATGGGTCTGTGGTATGGGTTACACCTGTACCTCCAATTACTGTCGATAACCAAAAAGTCGATACTCTTTAAAGATCAGCTGCTAGTAATTATGCTAGGAAGGTTCATTTACTGAGACCTCATATGCGAAGTATTTAACCCTTCCTTTCCAAAGAATTATTACGGCATGATCGATTTCTACTTGAGTGACATAAAACCGTTAGATTACAGTAGCGCCAGGGATGCAGCTGTGTGTATAATCACAGCTGGAATCAGACAGGAAAAGAGCCAGTTGCCGAATTCCGTTCTTGAACCAAATTTGGAAATCTTCAAAGTCGTTATCCCAAATGTTTGTAAATTCGCACCAAACAGTATTCTCGTTGTTCTCACGAATCCTGGTGAGTTTTAGCGTAAAGATCGATAAAGATTCAATTAATAACATATTCTAATTCACAGTGGATATTCTGTCGTATGCTGCCATGAAATTGTCAGGATTTCCACCAAACAGAGTAATTGGACTTGGTACATTTTTGGATAGCTGTAGATTTCAGTATTTCATCGCACAGAAACTTGGCCTCTCAGCAAATTCAGTACAAGCATTGATCATTGGCGAAAATGGACCAACATCCGGTAATGATGAATATTTTCAATAAATCATTGAAAAAAAAACAACTCTTATCGTTTGGTATAATTTTTGCTGTCTTTAGTACCAGTATGGTCCGCCGTAGCAGTGATGGGTATGAAACTCAAGGACATCAACAAGGAAATCGGGACGAGGTCGGATCCTGAGGCCTGGGGGGAAATTCACAATAAAGTAGTCGAGTGTAACGACGATCTCATCTGCAGGAAAGGATACTGCAACTGGGGCATTGGTATTTGTGCCGGTGAAATAGTCGACGCCATTGTTCGCAACACCTGCACGTGCATCACGGTCTCTACCTTTGTAAAAGTGAGTGGACGCCATCGACAAATCATTTTTACAGTCAGCACACGTAAATACACTTGAGATTTTAGGGTTGTCGTCACGGACTGGAAAAGGACGTTTTTATGTCACTGCCCTGTGTGGTAGGAAGAAATGGCGTTCAGTCTTATATACGTCATTTGTACACGCAAGAGGAACAAGAATTAACAACAAAATCCTGTCGCTCTATATATGAGGCACAGAAACCAATTCTGGACAAATTAGAGTAATCCCATATTTTAATATAAAAGAAAATACCCTAAGAACCCAAATATTACATTAATAATGGCGACTGTACCAAATGATGACAATTCAAAAGTATCAGCCATCCAAATTTATACATCCATCATTAAAAATATATCATTGTACAACTTGTATATCACCTGGTTAACGATTTATCAGATTCAGCTGATCACAGCGAACGACAATCTCTTTCAGCAAGTCTAACCAATCTTATACATGTGCATATAATTCCAAAGAATAATTGTCAAATCTCTGTTATTTGGAAAATATTAGAAAGTCGTAGACAACCACAAGATGGACTACGCGTCTCTAACGAAGACGATTGTTTCGAAAGTACATACTCGATGGCCTGGAGCTAAGTCATAATAGTACGTATTTTTTCTTGAGAGAAGAGTAAAGCATATATGTACATATATATTACACAAAGCAGTAAGCGCCAAAGTGCATTAATCAGTCTTACAAGAGCGAACACATTACATCTCAGTAAGTAAGACATATCGAGTAAGTCGACAGAAATTCCTTAAAGGGTCTTGGATTTGGGACACCCACAAGGCGCGTGTATCATGCACGTCGCCATAGCGCCATAAGGATACAAATACAATCTTGAAGGATTTTTCATGGGTCTTGCAAAATATTCAGCTTGAAAAAAATAGGAATACAACTGAGATATAAGCGTCGAGCAGAACCAGTGGAGAAAGGATATAAAATAAGATCGATTCATTGATAGAGCTTATGTGGTAACGTATAGAGAAAATTTAGCGGTTTTGAATAACGATTATTTATTTTATACGTTTTATTTTATTTTATGCTGTCACAAATTTGGAAAGTTACACGAATTGATACAGTGGTAGAAATTCTTGATGATTTCATGTGTATATATATATATGTCACGAAATACATATATACATATGTACGCGATCCTTGCTACAGGACAGGAGCGCGTTTCTCGAGTGATTCATTATCCTCGCTAACGAATGTACCCGACGCAGGACCCCACACCAGTCTACGACTTCATCCCATTGGTTGCCCAAGCTTCCGAGGTGGAGCCATTTTTCTGTATTATCTCGATGACGCGTCTGGAGTCCATAATTTATAAACCGGACTACGATTGTGTATAATGACATAATTCCCGTGGCTGTAACTGCGCGCGTTCCTGGGACGGAAATGCAGAAGGGTTATAAAAGTTAAAAAAAAGAATATTAAAAAAAGGTTGAGTAAAAGTAAAATATACTCGAACGAAGAGGAGTTAATATCATTAGCCGGGAGCGTCCAGCCCAAAGAAATGACGTTTACCAAAATTGCATTACCCTGGTAAATGTGTGTCAATTTGTTAAGTGACGTCATTGAAGAAGAGTGACGCTGTCAGTTACTCTGCGCAGCGGTAGGTACTAATTACACTTTTTATAAGGTTCGAATATAATGCCCGTTGCAGAGCGGAGTGAAAGGGAGGAGTGAAAAAAAGTGTGGAGAAAAAAAAAGGAGATTCAAGATGAAACATAAAAAGGAGACATAACGCAAGGAGTATCTTTTATATTGGTAACACTGGCTATGCCATGTATGTGTACGTGGCCGCCTGTGGTCCAAACGCACTCATAAACCGCAGCTACAGGGCAGGTCGGTTCAGAGCCTGATTGAGTTACGATTTAATTAGGCCGCGCAGCCAATCAGTAATTAAGATATCCGCTAATCAACGATCCAACCTCTTCGATCTCTTTCTTTGCTACCTCCAATATCCATGAACCGATCGCACTATTCATAGTATATGATTCGAGAGATAAGCGTGCGTATAATAGTTTAACATATATTGGATTACGGTACTTGAATAATACTTACGTAATATCCGTAGCGATTGTACTTGTTTATTAATATCATCCTAAACCACATCGGGTGCTTAGAAAAAGAAGTAGAGAAATACTTATGTACATTTCGGCACTCCGTTGTCGATCGGTTTACGATACCCAAGTTGGACTTGTGAGCCAGTCAGTAACCGAATAACTTCGAGTCATGCCCAAATTTATTAAGATCCACGCAGTCACTCCAGAGCAATCAAGTGTTCGAGTTCGTAGTCCTGAGTACCGAAGCTCGTCGATTACCGTTGCTAGGTCATCACCTTCGACAAAAGATTTCATGACTGACGCAACTGGGCCCTTTTCCTGGTGACAATAGTCAAGGCGCCTGACATCTAGCGGTGGCGTTGTGTATTATTCAGCGCAGTACATTACAGCGCACAAGGTACAAAGTGGAAAACATTGTGAGCTTATCGATGATTTTTTTTATTATCGTGAATACTGATGCATCTCTAAATCATGCCAAAGAGTGAATTGCGATAATTTTCATAATAGACAATGAGATTTCTTGGTATGGAATTAAATATCAGCCAGCATCGATAGTATTGATTGTAATTAATAGCAGGCGATTACATCAGGAGTGCACGTTAATTGTCCAAGTAAGAGTTACGGCTGGTAATCACGCCAGCATCGATTCGTTTGGTCCATGCCGAATAATATGAACTGAGAAATTGCGAAGACCTCAGGGGCAAAGTCGAGTACGGGGGACTTGGCATTCATTATACCCAGACCACCCTGTAGCCTGAGATTAGTTATTTAGAGAGCTTATGTGTACCTACGTATATCATATTGAATTTTAACGCGCACGGGATTATCTAGATTAGATTTAAAAAAAAAACAAAGTAATATAACACGCGTTTAGTCAGGTGAATTCCTTTTAGCGATACCTGATAACGTTATATATGGTTTCATTATTTTGCATGACTAATTCATTATCACCTACAGAGTATCATCATTAGCCGGCCTAATGGATTTTATTATTAAGCTGTGAGGCATTGTTATCGCAAAAATGCAAGGAGAGTTCTTCCGCGAAGATTTACTGCTGCAGGTTAAACTAAACGCAATGAAAAACGTCGTATTCAATATAATAGGAGCATAATTTCGCTACGTATAGCGACTAGGATAATTTCTATGGCTGTACGTACCGTGATCACTTGCCTGCGTCAGTTGATTTATAACAGGTTTTCTGAATTACCGATAAATACCCCGTACACTGCATTACCATTCGAGGTAAATATAAAACCGATAGTCTCTCTTAACCGCGCGAAAAGATCAACGTTGCTTTATGCGAGATTGCAGATTGTCCCGATTATGCCCGATCTGAGATTTATAGCCGCAACTGTTGCTATTCCTACCTACCAGCATAAGATCCGGTGCTCACGATTTATTTATAGCCTAGAATCACTTTGATTCACCTGCAAATAGCACTTATAGTTACTGCCACTGACACAGTCCGTGTCCATAAATCCTTTTTTACCTACAAACTAACCTACATCTGTTTCTATTTATTCTATATCGTTCTAAAAACACTCATGATTTTTCGTTATATCCACAAAATTTTCATGGAATATTTAGCACATCTTGATTGCTATTGGATTTAGCATAACAGTGAATCTATTGGCAGATAATGTTTGGCCCAAGTACTTTTATCAAATTGGCTACTTGCCGAGCCAAAAGTATTAGGCTATCACGGGCGCCATAACTTACAATCACGCAAGAACCAGATTGAACCGCACCGACACTCGAGTATAGGTAGAGCTGTGGACAGTCAGGAAGATTCGCTAACGAATGCTCATGCTTTACTGGATTGTAATTACCATATCAAGGTTCTCCTCGGTGATCCTTAACACTGTCCTAATTGCCACGATGAACAATTTATTAAATTGCTCTATTATGAAGCGTGCTCCAGAGGGCTATATCGAACAACATATTTCTATAGTTTCTGCTGTATATATTATATAGTTTCCTTTCGATAAGGGACGAGTTGTGTGGCCTGTTGTGCCACATTGTTTATGGAAATTGCTCCACGACAAGGTATTGCGCCTCTTTTTTCGTATATTTTAGCGGACGATTACTACGAGATGATTACCCCATTTACCTACAGCATTTACTCTCATATATGATTTACGTGTATGAGGTGCTTTGTGCATCCTTGGTTAACACGTTTGTTCCATGGAGTCTCTCCTTGTACCCCCCACTATGACGTTGACGATTTATAAAAAGAAATTGGAGAATTCTTGTCACGCCTGTTGCGTTAAGTCAAAGCTTTCTCATGAATTAGCATTGCGCATTTGATATACTGAAGCATATATACGCATAATTCGTAGAAGACGGCTAAAAATAATTTAAAAAAAGTGAATAGTAACGTTTACTTATTAGTTCAGGATACTTTCTCAAATGTCTGTGATATATAAGTTACAAATATTATTTTGTGCAAACTCTGCAGATACTTAAAAAACATTTTAAGTCTGGCTGTAAATATTTATTCCTTGTCTCAGATCTTTTGCCCAACTGATCTAAATCGTTACAGTTCAAGCAACTGAGCATAGTACAAATTTTCGCACGTTGCACTTTACGATTGAAATATCTTATTAATTTATTTTTATCCGGATGGTCCAATTAAATCCGAAGCATGAATAGCCTTCGGTTACGCAGCAATATGTATGGGTGATGAAAAATTTGTAAAATGACCACAATATTCATTATGACTACCTATTGCAATTTTCTAAACTTTCTCATCATTCAATGACTCTTACGAGTCATTAAATCCTTTTGGCACGAACTACTCGTACGAGTCAAGTCTTTTGAACCAGCATGCCAAACCTAAATTAACGATTCGCAATACAGTGAACCATTCGTGGAATTCAGGTCAGGAGTATGCGATCTCCTGCACGTTTTTATCTCAGACCCCTGGAATGGAATAGCATGAAGGGACAAAAGGAGACAGAAGATAAAAACGGATTCCAATAAACCTATAAACATAAGAATGAATAATCGTGTAATATGTGATATAATAGTATTTTACAAAAATTATATACTCTCAGGAAATGTAAAAAATAAGACACCATGGTGAAAGGATGTACCACTACCCATTCAGTGTATGACGTCGAGCACGTAGGTACGTTACGTTTCATTACGCCATATTTCCAGCATTCTATACTCCGTTGCGTCAGCTCTTACACGAAATTAGCGTGAATTGCTTACTATGAATCGTATCTGCATTCCGATGATTGATAACATATCTTAATTCATAAAAATGAATAATTAAAAATGTTACTATAGACAAGTAACAAATCATGACCATTTGAAGATATTGATAATACGAAAAAACAAATATAGTTAAACGAAATCAATGTAAATTGCATGGCTATAATATCTAAGCCGACTGCAGACTGATTACACTGATTTGATAACGCAATAAGAGTTTCTTTATCATTTCGTCTTATTTATGATGGAAATCAAGGTCAAATTTTAAATGATGATAAATAAAAATATTAATATGTCATAAATAATCGGTTCCGCACTCATTATCATGGCCTAAGTAAATTCTCATAATCATGCTTTACAGTTGCTGATTTTAAACTATGAATCACTGAACTTGTAAGGTGTACTGTGGCAGTTATAACTCATAGGAGCATTACGATTGGCTGACAACAGCAAGTTCTAAGAGAAAGTGACTGTAATCAGAGGAATCAATAGGTGGCTCTCTTTTACACTAGGCAAGCCAGGCAGTCATGAGTGCGTCTGCGCACTCTGGTAAATTCGTCGAAAACCCCCCAGCGATACGTGCATTTGATCATCCGCGCCTTCTCACTACGTGTTACGAAATAATAGCTTAATTGTATAAAATATCATCCAAGCATAGCCAAAAAAATCGAAATACCTCTTACTCGATTTTAGACGAACTTTTGTCGTACAATCTTATTCTTTGTTAGTGAGGAATTGATCACGTGTTTGAATTTAGGAACGTATAAAAGTAGGTACAAGGTCACCTTCAAGAACACACACTTCTGAACTGTCAAACAGAGCAGTGAGAGTTTACCGGTATTCCGAGACACAGTGAGATTTCTTGATATCTGTTGGCGCTTGGTGTATTACATTGTTCAAAAATAAGGTGAGTACAATTTATTGCATTATATATTCGCGTACAGCTCTCTGTGCTATTATTCCCGTGGTGGCAATTATTAATTGAATACTCTATACCGTCGGAGTTGAAATAATGGGTTGTACCGGTTTCATTGTAATGAGTGCGTCGCTGTATTAATGCAGGTATGCTCGCATTCAATCATTTTATTTCTGGAGGCTAATATAATAATAGATTATTTGGGGTGAGGTATGGTTCAGTGCAAAGGTTATTAAAATCATACTTATATCAAAGTTGTAAAATTAATGAACTGTAACTGTTAGGTTAAGCGATTTGATAAGTCCTGATGTCATGAATGACATAATCGCGATAATGATAGTTACTGGGACAAAGTTAAATATTTATATTACAAGTCGTGAAAAATGATTTACGATAATGATATTTTATGGTAATGCCTGTAGCTTGCTGATTATTATATTGTTTCCTTTTGTCTTTGAATTTGAATCAATTGTGATGTAAGTGTGGCCATCTGTTGAGCGCACGTGGTATTTCAAGTATCATACTTTATTCTTGAATTGCGGGTAAGAAAAAATTGTTTTTTTCCTTGAACGAGAATGATTTAACAACAAGGTAGTAGAGTTTCTTTCGCGTTCCTTTTTTCCAATTCTTCAGAGAAGTTATGAATATCTTAAACAGCAGACTATCTTTATATGAAAATCTTTTAGTGACTTCTACCCATAGCATTCGTAACGGTCATGACCTCTACGCATTTTTCCAATAGTCATGACCTTCACTGTACAAGGTTCTACGTTAGGACTAATCCGGATAAAATTGATGGCATTAAACAAGAATGAAAAAGTTTCTTTCGCACAACTAAATTTGTAACTTCATACGTGTTACAGAAAAAATGACGTCACTGAAAGAGCAGTTGCTGAAAAAAGTAAGCGAGCCACTTTCAACTGGTAAGAATAAAATTACCATCGTTGGAGTTGGTCAAGTCGGCATGGCATGTGCCTTTAGTATACTAACAAGCGTAAGTATTTTTAAACTCAAGAAGAAAATAGAAGGAATAAAAATTGTTCATTCCCTAATAAATAAATTCCGTTTTCTTGATATTTCTGCAGCACGTCTCAAATGACATTGTTCTTATCGACGTTATGGAGGACAAGCTCAAGGGCGAAATGATGGATCTCCAACACGGTAGTTCGTTCCTGAAGAATGCTCGCATTAATGCAAGCACAGATTACTCTACTACAGCAAATTCAAGTATGTGTGTTGTGACGGCTGGTGCACGTCAACGCGAGGGCGAGACTCGTCTGGATTTGGTTCAACGAAACACAGACATTTTCAAAGGCATCATACCTCAATTAGTCAAGTACAGTCCTAATACGATCCTTTTGATCGTATCCAATCCAGTGGACATCCTGACCTACGTCGCCTGGAAGTTGTCCGGCTTACCCAAAAATCGTGTAATTGGAAGTGGTACAAATCTCGATTCGGCGCGTTTCCGTTTCCTTTTATCTCAGAAACTGAACGTTGCACCGACCTCTTGTCATGGCTGGATTATCGGCGAGCATGGGGATACCAGTGGTCAGTATAGCTTGATAGCAATACTAATGATAATGAACAAATTGAATACGTAATTCTTATATATTATGGGTTTACAGTACCTGTTTGGTCTGGAGTGAATGTCGCTGGTGTCAGGTTGCGCGATCTAGATGAAAATGTTGGTACTGATAAGGATGAGGAGCGTTGGAATGATTTGCACAAACAAGTTGTCGCGAGCGCTTACGAGGTAATCAGACTCAAAGGTTATACTTCCTGGGCTATTGGCCTGAGTATCTCTAACCTTGCTTCTACCATACTAAGAAACACCAATCAAGTTCACGCGGTCTCTACGTTGGTCACCGTAAGTCGATAATACAGATTCATAGTTGATATATTACCGGCGGTATTACAAACTTCCATTTTCTTGGACGTTTTTCAGGGACTTCACGATGTCACTGAAGAGGTCTTTCTGTCGGTTCCTTGTACTTTAGGCGAAGATGGCGTTACGAATGTAGTTCGACAGAAATTGACCGATGAAGAACGCCATCTTCTTAAAAAATCAGCCACAACAATGCAGGCAGTTCAGGATGGTTTGAAGTTTTAAGAAAGTATTATTGTAAATTGTATCTCGTCCATTTAGATGTTTTAGCTTAACATTGTCAATCTATTTCGTCCTCTGCCCTGCGTTTGAAGTTTTTCGTAAAAAGTTTATCTTCGTTTCTGATTACTACTTATTTTTATACACATTTTATATTCATTTTACAAAACATGCGTTAACATAATATAATATAATGGTAACGCAGCATCTCAGGAAACGGTGCTTATTTATTTTTCGTAAAGTAAGTCAACGGTGCTGCAAGCACTTTAGCTGATTTTTCTAATGAAGATACGTCTGAGGCTTATACAAAAATATAATTAATTGATAAAGAGTAGTACTAACTGCTCATTACTACGAATAGATTATAACGAAAATATGAATATCTGCAATGTGCTAGTACGTAATTCGCATTTTCCTATGATGCATTTCCTGTAACAGTAATTATGAAAGTCCGTGTGTATGTATTCGTTCAACGAATAAAAAATATTAAATGATAATTTGCATTCATAAATTCTTAATAAATCCCCACATAAATGTAATAACGTTTCGATTCTAAGAAGACAGTGGCTGGCGTTTTATCACCATGGAAACGTTTAAACAATCGGTAGACGACACAATGATGTCGCGTCAAAGTCTGTCAAATTCCCGTGCAATGTAAGACGTATATCGAGCTAAAATCGAACTGTAAATAATCTTGGAGGATGGTTCTCAGCCTGATGCTGTGGACGACAAAATGGCCACATTGCATAAAATGGATGAATATACCATCGAAAAAGATAAATCAACTAACACGTGAATTTTGTACGCACCCCCCAACCATCTTAACCGATATATTCGGAGGTCATCGATTAAATCGTGTCAGCAAAAAAATCGGTGAACCTCTGCCACGTTCGGATTTGCAGAGAGCGGTCAGTTTCGCGTAAGCAGATTCGAAAATCCTCGCTGTAATTAATTCGTAAAAAAATTCCTAAAAGAATTCCGATGAAATTGTATTCAGGCCGCCACCATGCTTACGAGAGGAATTACTCTGTAAAGTGGTAGAACCCGTGAGGGATGGTCTGAACAAGGTTACCGTTGTTGGCTCCGGTATGGTCGGCGTCGGTATCGTTAACGCTTTACTCTTCCAGGTAAATCTATAAACTATACGAATATGTGTTGTACGGCGATGTGAATTCTTCATTCCCCCTTTACAGAAAATAACAAGTCACGTAGCGATTGTCGATGCTTTTCCAAAGAAACTCGAAGGCGAAGGAATGGACTTCTGTCACGGCTCTTTATTCATGGACGCTCCACGAATAGAGTACGGCACTGGTAAAATACACTTACCGGCAGTAGGTACCGTTAAATGGTAAACGAGAACGAATGGCACGCACGTTTATCGTAGATTTTTGCGTCTCGAGTAATTCAAAAGTTGTTATCGTGGCCGCCGGAGCTCGCCAGAAGCAGGGTGAGACCCGATTGGACCTGGTGCAACGAAATGCTGATATCTTTAAAAACATTATACCACCACTAGTAGAGTACAGTCCCAATGCTGTTTTCATTATCGTCGCCAATCCTGGTAATGTCTCCATAGCTGTCAATGGAATAGTAATGAAATATTGGTTACGTTATTACGATTGACATTTACCTTACAGTTGATATTTTGTCTTGGATAACATGGAAGGTGAGTGGGTGGCCCGTTAACAGGATAATCGGCAGTGGCACTCACCTGGACACTGCGAGGTTTCGTTATTTAATCGGTGAGAGAATCGGCGTATCGTGTAAATCGATCGATGGGTATATTATCGGAGAACACGGAGACAGTCAGGGTAAAAGTTTATCATAATATGTCTATTAAGTTCAATGAGAAACATTTGGGCAGTACTAAATGAAGAAAGCTGTGGTTACGTGTTAAAGATATCCGATTGACATTTCCTAGTTCCACTTTGGTCCGGTGTCAATATTGCCGGTATTCAATTTCGCGATATCTTGCCAAACATCGGTTTGGAGACTGACGACGAGAAGTGGAACAAAATCGCACAAGAAGTCGTGAGAGCGTGTGTGATATTATCCATTTTTGTTATAAAACTTTATGAAATTTTCTTTAATTTCTTCTTTTTTTTTCAAAGAGGTCCGACAGTTCGCTGTTTAAAAGGCTATACGAATATCGCTGTTGGTTTATCGGTGGCTGATATTACTGACGCTGTACTACGGAATTGTCAATGCATCAAAACCGTCTCCACGCTTATACAGGTGCGCCAAATGACATGAATGGGTTCCATAGCGTGAAATTTGTTCATTGTCATATGCTATAGGGTCACTACGATATCTGTCATGAAATGTTTCTGTCGCTGCCGTGTACCGTCGGCGAGAATGGCGTCACTCAAGTTGTGCGCATGCGTATGACGGAATACGAAAAGAAGCTGCTACAGAATTCCGCCGAGATAGTTTACGGGATACAGAAAAACATCAATATTTAAGAATCTGGATGACCCAACCATACGGCTGTTAAGTTTATTCTCAGTCTGCAAGATGTTTTCGAGAATAATAAATAGTACAACGTTTTACATTGTCATGTGCAATAACAGTTTTATTGAATGTTCCAAAAGAAGAGATCGGTGAGGTCGAATAGAAAGAGCATTCTTCTTATTTTTGTCTCTCCATGTAGTGTTTTTCGGCCTCGCTTTACGATAAGTTTACAATTTTTATTAGGAAAAAAAAACTAATCTCCGCTCCTAGTCTTAAGCGACTCCATAAATTTCACTGTACATCGCATCAGAGAGATTCTTTATTTTCTACAGCAAAAGACAATCCTGTCATCCAGGTAAGAATATTTGTACCTTAATCTGCAATACAATAGTTGTTTGACCTGCAGGTGTCTTAAGCTGGGTACATACCAACTACCAAATGACGTCAACGACCTACCCCACCTTTTGACTGTAAGGCCAGGTAGAAACTACAATGCGATGCCACCATCGAAAATGGTACAAATATATTCCACCTCTGTAAACGCGCCCACGATTCTCATTCTAGAAGCAAGGTTCACAATGAATAGTACCTTGATTGAAAATAAATGTTTATCCTTTAAAATATTTCTAAAAATATTTTAGAGATAAAAACTTTTTTTCAAAACCACAGTTTCCATATCATCTGGTTTTAACAAGTATATACTTGGACCAGGCGGAGTTATGAAATCATTCTCGACTTCATTCAACTTCTGTGAATTGATGGGATACGCTGTAGGGGAGAAGCTTGTTCATTGGATGATACAGAACACGAAATGATTTTCGCCGGAGGCTAGGCCACGGCAAGGTGAGAGGACGGTATGGAAGTCGGCCACGAGGTAGCGCACCAAAGCCACAAGCCATAACAACTCCAGCGATAGCAGCATTATGCTTTGATCAGGTTCGAATCAAGTTAGGGTCCAAACGTATTTAGATACAGAAATAATATTATAGTTTACTATTTTAAATATGAATAAAACACATTTTTGAATTATTAAGTAAATATTAAAGTTTACCATTAAAGTCACAGGTAATCCTTTATTTCTGATGTCATTATATATTTTCAGGTCATGGGGCCCGAAGGTAGACAGCGACGCACCTGGCCAAGTTGGAGGTGGTAGCTGGGCCTCGTTCCGTGTTGGTCCCGTCCATCAGTGGAGCTCAGTCAGTAGACAGTCGGTCCGTAGGTCAGCTGGTTCTGTCCACCCGTTAGCTGTCTGATGATAAACTTGTCGCGATACTTCGACATCCTGAGACGAGAGACTTGATCAGAAACTTTGAGCGGCCCGCGCGCCGCATGTGCGCGAGTGCTTCTTTCCGGAAGCCTGAACAAGAGGAACAGCCTGAAAGAAGCAAAGGAGAAGAGTTAAAGGAGCGCTGCGCGCCCGGCTCAGCAGGAAATGACTATATCGTACGCGAGTGAAGTGCCGAATGGCTCCAGCTTTGGCTGCTTTTGGAAGATCCTTTGCAAGTAAGTGACTATAAATATTGAAACAAAATTTTACCTACGAATTCTTGGATTGTCAAAATTGTCCACGGGTTGAAAACTAGTCATATTATTATGAGCAGCTCCTTAGCAACAAACTAGTAACCTTTTTCCTTCCGCAGATTTCAAGTATTCTCACTGTTACACTGTATATCAAATATCCCGAAGATAGTAAAACTCTTCGCAAGAGCTACTGTTTGCGGTTGCACGGCCTTGCATTCTGACTTTCGTTCTAAGAGCTTTCTCGGGTGCTTCTTGCGTCTTAGTCTACTCTGTTATACACCCTACTCTTCTTCCCTTCTTCTATATACTCTATTCCATTCACGTTACTTCAGACTCCAAGAAGTGCGAGAAATATTCAACCGTCCCTTCGTCAACTCGTCCGGTCGAGTGTTACCACTGTCTTCCTAGTACAAAACGTCCCCAGCACGAAAAGCGAACATGTTGCGATATCGAGTCGCGAGAATCTTGTGCAATGATTGAGACTTTCAATTCGTAGAACCAATCCTCTGAACCCTGCGAGACTATAATATGCGCTTTGAAAGGTGCGAGTCCTTGTGGAAGGATTCCGCGAATCGCAGAAGGAACATGTACACGATAATCGGCTTCTGTCCAGAAGCAGCTTCCAATTCTAGAATTGAAATCAGAAACCATAAGATTTCGGAATACGACTTCATTGCTTTTCTAAATACCTCGACGTTTTTGTTAATCATTTTTTTTTGTATCCGCTCAAGTATCGTAGGCTCAAGATTTAGAAGGAGCGAAGTGCCACTGGTCCTGACTGGCTATTTTCGAAGCAGGAGCTCCTGTCGTCACAGGAAAGTATGACAGGTTTTGCGTATGGATAGGATAATGGAATTCGCGCAAACTCTCTAACGTTAATGACGATCGAAGTCTACACATATGCTTCAAGTAATACGTCGTTGGTCTTTGTACTCTTAGCTCTCCGTGTATCGTTAATTAGATAGTATATATCAAAATAGCCTGAGGCCATTCAAGTTTTTGTCTCTCATTATGCCATTTAATAAGGAATCCAGGCAACACGGACGTACATTGCTATATTCTTTTCCTCTTGCGAGAATGATAAAACGTTATCATCAGCCCTTACATCACCATTCTCCCGCGGAAGTTTTAATGCAATGAAAATCAGCCCCGTTCCAATCGATCCAAACCAAGTTACGGCACCAGTTCGTTTAGAAAGCGTCTGGCATTTATGTTGCATTTCGATTCGGTCGGTAAATCGCATTAAATTCGAATGCGCTTTCTTTCAAGTATCTCCAAAAGTTTTTCATATTCAAAATATGTTTTGTTCTTTATATTTATTAGATCATTAGATATTTCATTAGAAATGTCATACTAATGATCATTGAAATTGATATGGTTATGGATTTCTTTGACAGATTTTTTTTAAGGTAAAATTTGTAGGAAGCAAATCATCACGCGATATCAACTCCTAAACAGTTAAGATGGTGGTCCACCCTAGTATGTTATATGTAAAATTGATTTAGAAACCATCGTAATTTTGGCGGTCTTTTGTTAAAGGCAATTTTATAATCGGATTTTATGTGACGTCGTTCCTTACCGTATAGCGAAGCAGGCGTAGCTTATGTTAATTTAAAATTCTGTCCTGACTATACTGTTGGTTGGCAGTACTGTACTTTAAAACGCTACGTATAGCGATGGGTACCGCTTTGTAAGAAGTTTGTCGATCGCTTTTGCCTGCCTGCAACGTTATGCCCGGTTTCCATACTTTGGAATAATTCTCTAGCGCTTAACGTTTAGGTTTAACGTTATTCAAACTTAAATTAAATAACGTTAATTGTAAAATTGTAGTTATGCAAACCGATCATTCTTGTTTGTCGTTCATTGGACACTTGCCACATCGCACTCGAGGCTAAGGACCTTATCGATTGATTTTCGCCCAATTCGATCTAAGGTCAGCCGTTGGCTTTCTTTAAGAATTTGACCTCTATACATTGGCTGTTATTTTCTACGCGGTGTGATTCACTCTTGGAAAGTGATCCAATTAGTTTTACTATATTATACATTAATCTAATTTTGCGCGATTGGACAATCGTTTATTTTGCTACATCTATTTTCTACCAACCATTAAGTCATCCATGCAATAAAACTGTTACTGTTATTCGCTGATTCACCCTGGTTTTTAGCACGTGCCCAACTTGATTTTTTACTAATATTGCCAAGTACACGGTGACTGACCTACTGATTTTTAAATTGAATTTTGCGTACTACAAATTTTACTATTCACGATTAATATGTTCTTAATTTGAATCCTGGCAACTGCCGTCTTTCTAGGATTAACAATTTAGGAATTTGTAATAGCTAGCATTAAAACTGATGCTTTAAGCATAAATTTGTAAATGAAAAGAAAATTGCTATGTAATCAAATTTTTAATTAACAGTTCAATGACCTCTGTGTGCACAGAATGAAAATCGATTCTTTATTTATCGTCACATCATAATTTAAAATTCGTCTATAATAGAAATAGGTGTCTGACAAGATCCTAAATTGTTGGATCAATGAATTTAGGCCTATTTCTTAAATCAACCGTATATTAGAAATTTAATGTTAATTCTACACGACGCTTACAGTCACTGTTTAAATATTATATAGAAACTGAGTACGAGAAATTTTGTCATATTAAGGGTAGGTGATAAGAGAATGAAAGGATTATATTTAGAAATACGATCTAGATCCACAATCATAACTACGGTTAGCTTAATGAACCGTATAACTCGCAAACCTACGAATCAAGTCGTAATTTTACTTCTAACTTGAAAAGTCCTTAGAAACAAGCCTTAATGATTCTCGTAGTGGATTCAAGCTGTATATATCTATATACCGATATAGTTACTCGTATGCTCACTTTCTTATGCTCCTTATGTAAAAGGTAAGACATCGACTATAAATACCGCACGAGACATCCAAGAATAGAAAATCTTAATACTCAGTTTTCTAAGCCTGTTCTTGGCTCTTTGACTCGCACCAAGGAAAATGGCAGGGTCTTATTGGCCGGACGTAAGGCTGCAGGAATTCCACCTTCACCGAGTCTGTTAAAGTCAGGATAATTATGCTCGCGAGTAGCACATCAAACTTACAATATATGCAACTTATCATGGATCGTCCATTGTTAAGTCTTTTTTATGTTTTTTTTTTAATTATTCGTATCATTCTCTATCTATCTGATTTTTAGATACATTTGTACAGTCCTTTATTGTCTGCAATACATGTCTCATTTTTTCCACAGACGGGTAGCGTACGTAAATATTGCTAGGATCATGAATTACATTGAGAATCATATAGCTCACGTGGAACAAGTGCATTTTAACAGTCGCATATATTTTACCTAATTGCTGAATGACTGGATTCTTTCTATGAACATGTAACGTACGTAGACAGCATGTAGATAGCATACAGGTAATATCGTTCACTGCTTCACTACTATGTTATGTTCTGCTTTGCAATGTTATAGTTTGCTATGTTATGCTATGCTTCGCTATCGAATTGCCTAGAAACTTGAGTTGACCCAGTGTTCCGCCATTGCTACTGTCTCCGACACGTGTTCTACAGATCTTATCAAGACTTTAGGAACGACTTCATGTACAGGGTGTTTCAAAAGTCTAAGAACAACAGTTTGAACGCAAGACTCATAAATAATGTTTTAAATTGGTTTGTTGCGATGACTACTACTTGGAGTCGAATTTTTTCTGGAAATGTAAGTTGTTCTTTTTTTACAATTTGATGCATGGAAACATATATGGAATCTTTTTCTGGTTCGTTTTTTTTTTGTAAGTACCGTATTTCCTGGTGGAGGTTTCCACTAGTCCTTGGATCGTTTCGATCGTGTTTGGTGGGTTAAATGACATTTTACAGGGTCGCTTACTCTCTCTTTGGAAGCGCAACGCGGTCTGTGGAATGAAAATGCGATTTGCGAACTTGCTCATGTATTTCTCTTTTCTTTATTTAGGATTAATTGTCAATAATTAGTCAACCAAGGGGAGATCCGGCCGTGACGCCGTTCGTTTTTGTTTTATCCTGAAGCAATACATTTTTCTATCGACTCTCTTCTTGCATCATTATCTGTAAACAAGGTCGATCGAGTTTTGCCGCTACGAATCCATACAATATTTTATCAGTGAAATATCGATTAGACATAATGACGATGCTGTATAAAGTTCTTTGCGAAGATACATCATTCGGATAATTTTTTTTCTTTCTAACGTCACGGATTTTAAACTCGTTCTAAACCTGGACTTTCCACTGATTCACGTTTCCCTTTAAACGTCTTATGTGCCAACTAGTTAGATTTATGTATTTAGGAAATTAGACTTTTTAAACTTGGTACACTGTATCGGGACCATTCATAAGTATATGGTTCCTTCTGTAGGCATACAACAGATGCGTCATTTTAAGTATGAAAAAAAAACAACATGTAATAAAATATCCGGATATTATGCAATTGACATTGCATATTTTCTTCTTGCTAAAAAATAATGTCGAATAACAATGACGGCGGTCATGTTTTTTGGTATTCGTTTCTGAATTCTGGCGAATTCCATTCATCGATGACTCGTAATGCCTGCAATTCCGTACGAAATCGAGTCCAAGCCATTCTCGAAGAAGAGGGACACGGAGGAGCAGTCTTGCGAAGCGTGACGGGCGTTAGTTATGTAACCTTTTGTTGCCCGACGACCTTGTTCAGGGTGCTATTTAGCTTAGAGCCGAGGAGTCGATTACGATTTGTTGCCTTGATGATACTGTCTCGAAAGGTGAAGGCGTTTCTACCGATTGATTTGTATGCTACGACAGATTTAGGAAATAGTCGGTTAGCTCTGGTGCATATTAGAACGCGTTAATGCGTTTAGTAATTTTTTAAAACACCTCGTGAATACTCAAAAAAAAATTTAATTTAATCAGGAGACCACAGGACTCTACATGCTATTTAGAAAATTTGGTGTATCCAATCGAAATTACTTATAATTATGAGAATTAGAGATTTGTGTAATTCTTGATATTTGTACCGACTATTGCTCATCCTGTCAAAAATGAGCAGGAAATCATTTGCCCATTGTCAATCTTAAAGGCAATCGTTATTCTTGAAGGCATTGCGGATCATTGTAACTAGTTAGTCGGAATTCATTCGTTGGTCGTGCTAAAGAAACCGGGAAGAAACCGGACAAGTAAAAGCAAATCTTGAAGTCCTTGCGGTAACCAACGACGTGAATTTATTATGAAAAATTTTTCCATCGAAAAAGTCTCGCGGTTTGAACGTCAAGGAACAAACGACGAAACAAAACAAAGAAGAAGCAAAAAAAGAAACCTTAAGGAGTCGGCGTGTCTCCCATTTGACGAAACATCAAATGCGATGAACGAAGAGAGCGTTGCGAATGTTAGACTTTACCGGTTTCGCGGAAACTATTTTATAATGTCATTCAATGTCTTCTATATTTTTATTATAATTTTCGTAATTCGCTCTACTCGAAATATTTTCGCAATTTCTCAATATTCGTTCGTGATACCCTTGTGCACTTTTCTTACACCTCGATACACGCACTGAGATACAAGGCTGCTCGTAACTGTGTCACTGTCAATCAAATTCATCAATATGTATAGCACTCGTCTAAACCCTAATCATTATGCCAGTTCAATTAATTATTTTCATGGTCCGGTGTTAGCTGCGCAGCCCTATCGATTGGGCGATCTGCCAATTAGAATTGAATAACAGTAGCATGAAAAAAAAGGACTAGAGCAAATCTTAGGTAATTTTTTTTTCTGTTATAATTTTACAGAATGTATTAACACGTTTGTTTCTGAGAGGAAGTTGAGAATTGATAATTGACAGTGTCTCGTGTACATTGAGTAATTAATTCGGTAACCCAATCGATCCTATAGTTGGTTACTAAATAAAAAAAAAAAATTTCCTATTGGCAATTTACCTTATTCATTCCGCATATATACACTTATCTTGCATAACGGAAATGCAATGACTTTTGTCTCGCTAATCATTCTCCAAAGTCGGTTACGCACACAAGATTTATACTGCGGTTGTGTTTAACGACCGGTTACTCCTACATTGTCAGGAGATCGGTGCACTTGAAAATTGCCTCAAGATGTCTAAAGAAGTTTTCAACGGCAGCCAATGATCACAGTCCCATATAACGTGGCCGTTTGCTATTAGCGTCCTTGAGTTGACATCACTTGACACTCTTTGGAGAAATTTACGTCCAAGGAATGTACATGTATACCGGTCATCTGGCCAATCACCTGTCTCCTCGCACAATTCGATCGCGATCCGATTTGAAACCGGTAGTTGATTCAAAGCGTCCGTTACGTAATACACACATTGTTGTATTTCACTCTATTTTACTTTTCGTTCCGTTTAGTCTACTTGAGAATTCTGACCCAGCAATATCCGAATTATGGAATAAAGATCTTATTGTTGTAGAAGCGCCATCTGCATTTAGTTTTTGAAACAGATTGTATACTTTCTGAAATATTATAGTCGTCACCAATTATTAGATTATACCGATGTACAGTGTGGGTTTTCTTGTTTATCTTTTGTGCTGTCTCAAGATGGACTGTTTAGTTGATTTACTGGGAGTCATTGTTTATTTATGTCTCTTTATGCAGCACATTAGATACGTTTATGTTTGCGGAAATTGATATACAGGTGGGTGTCTTGGCTATTGATCGGTCTATTAGTAACAGGAATTATTGCTTGCATATGTCAGAATTAATTTGACTCGGTTTTCCGCTTAAAGGATAATCGATTGCTTTAAATTCTACATAGACATAGATTCTTTTACGTAAATTTCTCAAAGGTGATTTACACGTAATCTATGCTGCATTGATAAACGAAAATTATGAAATTTAGCATTTCTGAGTTCTGTTGGAAATTCCGTGATTTGCAAAGTTTACTGGCTACTGTATTAATGGGAATTCATAGTATCGTGATAAGTTAACGTATGTCTTCTTCCTCCTACGTGCCTGGGATGTCGAACAATTTCTATAGCTTAAGGGGAAACAAATATGCATATATTTCTACAAGACTCCAAGGTTATGGCTTCATATAGAAATTGTTGATAGGATATAACTTTGGGGCAAGGCTCACACGAAGCGACTGATTAACAGGCTTTTCAATGTCGGATGACTCGTTATTCGTGGAATCAAGGAGTCGTAAAAAAATACTTTTCAATCCATCCCCAAGGATATCGATTTCCATCTGCTTAACAGTTTAACGATATTTCAGGTTTTTGCGAAATTCGCAACAATTCCTTATCTCACGATACGACGTTATAACTCGTGTAGCAATCAACGGCTGTGATGAACATGAGAAACAGATCGTAGTAAAAGTTGGTGACCATGGTTATCATAATATTCGAATAATAAGCGAAAATCTGTTAACGGGTGTGTATTCCAGAAATGAATGTTTGAATGGCTGATAATAAATTAGAGAATAAAATAGGACAATATATCGATGAAAAATACCGGGTGTACTAAAAATGGTCATAGCATAATTACTCGATCTTATTAGTGCTAACCAGAAAGATCGACGCCATTTATGGATTTCCACAAATCCGTTATGTATTCCATCATCGTGAATTAAGCCAGTAGAATAAAATATTATAAGTAAATAATCGATAATGATCTATCATAAATATTGATAATAACTACTGATAGTAATTAGACAATCAGTTCAAACGAGCACTCGGTACGTCATGTTCACAGAGAACCAGCTGGCTAACTAATTACTTCTTTCATTTTCGAAAGAGCTTTTCCAATTTATTTTTTTCGATGGACTCTCCCCTTTCACTGCCATTAAATTTATTCTCAAGTGCCCGTATCTTTGCTCGATCTCTCGACGTTTCCATCCATACAGTGTGTCTAATAATTAATATGTTAATTGGCCTTAAACTTTATCCTTCGTAGAATCACATGTGATCTCATCACACTATAAACACCAATAGTTTACACCATAGTCAAATATTTCCAACCAACTTTCATCGTTATCATTTTGATGCTGCCTTTTGGTAATTATTTTTTACCCGTAGGAGTAACCGTAGGAGAAGGTGATCGAGATGGTGGGGGGGTTAAAGGCGTAACGTCTGGACAAGCAGGATAAAAGGCCTTGGCGAGCCTTGACCGGCGGACCGTTACATTACAGCTGCCACTGTGTGGTCCAGACTTACCTTCTCTGCCTTCTTTATCATCTCAACCCTTTTTCTCTTATTCGCTTATCCTTCGTGTCCTTCACAGTGCATTGTCATTATCTCGATCTCGTTATAGCCCTTTTCATAAATTTCATTTTACACATAAAATAGTTTGCCGTTATTCATATTTTTTTTCATTCAGATTAGAAACGGTAAATGATTAGGCGACTCCAGACATTATATTTTAAAACGCGGCCGACAACACGGCTGATTTACGTATAACTGCACGAGGAACTCCGATTGTGTAAACTTTTCATAGTGACTAATGTCTTGGTTAATATTTTGCATTCTGGAGCGATATGAATATAGTTGATATTGGCTGGATCGATAGCATCTTTCAATCTTATTGCATTATGTTCTCCGTATAGAAAAGGAAGAAACACTTTTGGGCTGCAATGAGAAACAGAATGTAAACAATAAGGAAAAATGTACTATTCAGCATACAGAAAGGGCGTTGACAAAGTAACGAGATAAAGGTGTAATTTCCTTGTGCTACCGATTGTCATGTAATAAGGCGGGACTTAAAGTCGTTCGATTCCGCGAAGCCTGCGTCATGAATAATTTGCATACGACTGATGTATTTTTGTACCTCTATTCGTATTTGTTCTTTTTTTTTTTCTTTTATATCATTCCCTCTCCTAGAGGGGTTAATACATAGCTGCTGTTATACGTTATTAGTCATTTACGTCTTTGCCCTGGGATTACCTAATCCTAACGGCTGCCTATTTGCTAATCCGAAACGATACCACGAGTTGTGATTACTAATAACTTACGATCATGTTCGAAATTTCCCGTGTGATTCACGAGTGCTTTATTAATCGATAAATAATAATCATCTGTAATATATGGATCAGGTATCGTACGTAACACGTGTACCTTATATTGATAAATTCATATATGGATATACAAGTATGTATATATATATATATATATACTTGAATATATAGATATTTTTTGCACCAGTCCATTTGTCTTCTGAAAATTTTCGATAAATTCACTTAAGCAATGGCGTTATCTACGACTGGATTTATAACAGCATTGTGTTCGCGCAGAACAGTCGTAGAGACGGGGTGGCGTGGGGCGTCGCGACGTACTCCGCCAGTTTGAAACAGTAGGCAGAGAAAGGACTGAAAAGGAAACGCTCAGGCACCGCGAGTGCTAAATTACGAGGGTTATGTTATAATGTTCTTGCATAAACGCTCGACATCTGGCAACCCATTCACTTTGTGCAGGTCGAGACGTGGTGCCGTCGTCGACACAGCGTTGTGACAATAGACGTTATTGCTGTTAGTGTCGTTAACTTTTGACGTTATTAACGTCAAACTTATCAGGATGTTATTACCACCTCGAGTTCCGTTTGACATGTATATTTTTATGGCGAATGGAATTTTTTTTTATGTTCAACAATAACAGGCTTTTCCTTGCTACGCCCTTCGATTCTTTTGTCTTCGATGCCTTCATTTTCCAGCGACTTGAGTCACCGGCGCATCCGCGAATCGTCTGGGACTCCCAAACAATGACATAACATTGTTTATTTAACGTAGTCATTTCTTTTTTACACTTGATTTTAGTACCTCGTTACGGACGAATGGCCGATCGATCCTTGGCCTCTGTACTCTGACGTTGTCTGGCGACACATTCATTTTTCTTTCTTTCTTTATTTTTTTTCTCATAATCTTAGCCTTTGCTATTGATTTCTAGTATCTTCTATTCAACGCGCTAATTTACATAATTTATTGGAACAGAAATCGAAGTTATCAAGGATGCCGAGTAGCATAGAAACTACGCTTGAACTATGTGTTTATTTTTCTAATTAATTGTACGAAATATTATACTCATTATTATCCGTGACATTTCCTAAGACTTTTTTTTTGTCGCTCCGAATAATTCCATGAAGCAATAAAATCAAAAGAATACTGTCAACTACACCGGGTATCAATGTCACAAGGTTTCTCGACACTTGGTTTTCTTTCCTGCCATTACCAGAATCCTCTATCATTATATCGTTTTCGAGGAATTTTGAAACTTTTTTTATAACCACAGTCATTCGAAATTTCTAAAACAGACTATACGTATCATCAGTTGTTATAAAGTCCTATATTTATACATTATAGTCATCTAGCAGTTAGTCTTCAATAACTAAAGGTACGTTCATAAGACTCGCTCAGTAGAGTAACATCTAAGAACAAAGGACGTATCGAGTAAAGCGTTCTTTGTCCCTACAACCCACACTAAGCGACTGGAGTAACTAATTTTTCATGAAAAAAAAAAAAAAAAAAAAAAAAAAAAAAAAAAAAAAAAATGAAAACTATAAAAAGAAACAGAAAAAGTCATTGCATTGCTTCAGAATAATTCATACGTTCTTAGAATTTTCTGTATCCTCTTGGACCCGGGTTAACGTCGAAGACACAAATGGATGTCAGATAGGCTACGAAAATGATGGCTCTATACAAGTATCGTCGTAGACGTCATTGAGAAACGTGATGAATTCATACATTATATATTTGATACCATTATTAAAAGCACGATCGTGAATCACTCTGTTTACGTCTTGAGCCAGCAGTCATTTGTCATGGTTAACTCTTCCTCGTGACGATTGCGTTCTGTCGATATTGTCATCTTCTTTATGCGCATACGCACTGTTTTTGCATACCGCACGGAAATCATTCTTTGGATGATTATTGGATCTATCGAAAAACTACTTGTCACTTATTCGTTTCGCGCAACAAAGTCGTAAAAACGTATGAAGGTCGCGAACGACCTGCGATGCGCATTCGCTCCTGGTCCCATGTGCGACATTCGTTCGTATGTGACACTGTACGAAAAGTATGGGACAATGTCTCCCATGACCCACTAACATAGAAACGAGACGCCTCGTTGCCTTTTTCGCATTTTCATAATCGATATTTTATTTTAACTTGTAATATATACCTTTATCGTTTATTCGGTTGGTACTGACCTTTTTTGTGTGTATGTCACATGTATTTTAAATTTTCATAGAAATTATTTTGGATGACATTTTTTCTTAGGGTCTGTAGCCAGATAACTGATTAGGTTGCTTGTTTGAATTTTTAGGAAAATTTGAGTAACTGTCGAATGTCTACATTGTTAAAATATATTTATATATACTTTGACGTTGATGAATGGCGTTCGTTTTGTTAGGATTGTATTGAGGAATTTTTGCTATCAGCCATGAAGCTCGGGGTCATTCTTTAACAATTCCAGGAACACTTCGTACCGCTAGACTTTCACCAGTTTCTAGAAGCTTTATTTATTACAACTTTTTTCTTCCCGTCATGTGTGGACCGATGAAATGATTTCGTCATGCGATCATTTGGTTCGGTACTCGATTCCAGTGAATGGCAGAGCATAAAACCGTTTTGAAAGAAAAAAAAGATTACTTGGTGGAAGATACAAGACTTTACCTTAATTTTGACAAATTTATATCCACGCATTTTTGCTTTGACCAAATTTTTGTTACCTACTGCTAAAATCGAAAGGCTATATAGTCGACGTAGAATAGCTCAGAGAAATCGGTCAGGATAATTAGTACGTTGCTAAAAAGTGTCCTTAAACTGGAAAAAAAAGTATACGTACATTTTTCGGACTTCCTTAATGACGCAGAATTTGTGTTCTACGTTAATACGTCCAATAAGCTGTACATATTTCTCTATGATTTTGAAATTCAACGTTACGCTAACTGAGCATAAATTGAATTTCCTGAACGTACCGGACATCCGGTTAGTTACGATTCCTCGATTTTTTTTTTCAATACCAAATATCCTATTAAACAGGTTGTTCGTTTTCAAGAAGCGCGATGATTTCCTAGAGATCTGATACGAGTAACAAGAATTTATGTAATCCACCATATGATGTTTTATCAATAATTAAAACCAATTGTTTATGTTGTATCAGAAAAATATATATGTATATGACGTTAGCCTCATGATCCAGAATCAATCATTCTTCTGGTCCTTTTTTAGTCCTTTGCCGTATAACGTAACGCGCAGGCAGTGTTTCCAATCGACTCGAAGTCGTCACATTGAAAAGAAAATGACGGCAGCTCGAGAACCTTGAACACTTCGTATTACGAGCAGCGCGCTATTTTACGCGCGACGAAATTATCGATAACGGAATTAGTAGTGTAGGTTAGAAGGTGGAGAAGTTTTTGAAGGTGCAGAACGTGGAAGAGTAAAGGGGACTTTTGGTTATGGGCTGTTAAACCGCGAAATGGACATAATTCGCTTAAACTTTATCGCCAGTCTTATTAGAACCACATATACATATATTATGCTTTTGAAAGGCAACTGAATCGTAACGATTTGCAAATAACAGTTTGTTAGCTACTTAGTTTAAAGATTAAATGTACGTTGTAATATGTCGTTTATCTTTGGAAACTGACTAAACACAGAATTGACGCATAAAACTGGCATGTATATTACGATTAAGCAATAATTATCATACATGCTATACAGTTTGTAACAGACTCAGCGATAAGACTGTAAAACGTATTTTCTCTAGATATACTTTCTTTTTTTTTGTTAATCTCAGCAGACTTTAAAATACTTTCATTTTGTTCTACACACGATTCGACCCAGGTTCTTTGACGGTTACTCGCCAGACGCAAATTCTTTCACGGAAGAGACCATATTATTTCAAACCAGTTATTCCGCACTTATTAATATCCATGAGACTTAACAGTGCGACCTATGAACTCAGAGACACGCGTAGCTAGCTAAATACGTAGCATCCAGGACTCTTACTATCATTATTTACACCCAGAGATCAGGAAATTCAGAAGTGCCTATGATGATGCTGAATAATGTAGCAAGCAAATCAGCGAGAAGTTCATCTAGCGAAATTTGCTTTAACCCCAACGCTAAAATTATCCATGAACAAACGACGACAAGAAGATGTCATCACATGCTAATGATGTCTATAACGATAGTTGAAAAAAATTGTTCAAAAATTTATCAGTGACAAATAACTGACGACAAGGAGAAGCATTTACAAATTTCTGAATTCGTCCCTGAACGCTGCTTAAGTGTAGTAAGGCTAATGTAATCCTACGGTACGCGTTTCTATATCGCGACTACCGGCTTTGTAATTGAACGTTATTTGCTGGCATGTTTCGTTCGGTCGAACGCACGATCATAATGAAGTAAGCAAAAAGTTGGATTGCATATCGCTCAAAGAGGCTCGCTGACCTATAGGTGTTTATTTAGTTTTTCAATCCAGTACCAAATATCCTAACGTCGCTAATTGGAGATTGACATTCGAGGTTACTTACACCACTCTTCTTTGTTCTTTCAGATGGAGAGGCTCCGTGTACAAGCTGATTTGGCGGGAACTTCTGGTTTATTTGTTGGTCTATTACATCATCAATTTAACATATCGCTATGCACTGAACGAGTATCAACAGAGGTGAGTTGAAAAATGTATAAAAATCATTAGTTACGATATCATTGAAGTTTCAAGTTGTCTCGAATGACTATACAGTGTCGTGTCTACCTTCCCTCCCAAAAGTCGACCCTAACCTGAGCTCCATTCTCCACTGGATCCACTCCGATGAAAAAGGATAGTAACGACCTCACGGTGAAAGTTCCAGCCGGATAACAAGTACAGTCTAAAAGTTCACATACCTATATAATGTCTACTCTTGTTCGAGCACAGAATCGTCTCGCTATTGAATAAGAACGTAAACAGTCTTACAGTTAATGGGCAGTAATGGAGCAAGATCATTATTCGACAGTGATTATGATACGTAATGATATTAAAGGGAATAAATATGGTGAATGAAAAAAAAAAGAAGGAAATTGAACAATGTAATTACATGCGTAATACCTTCACCCACCACCATCAATTTGGGACTTTACTATCAAGGTCCTTATCATGTTCTCCACACGATCAGCAATGAGAATTGGCAAAGCGTCATTGAACGTCGAATGAATTGAATTTGCTACAAAGCATCGTGGCAGCAATTTGCAAATTGCGCAGGGTGTAGGAACCATAACTGTCGTTAATTTTAAGTGCTGAGATAAATTGTCATGATGTTGACCTTGGCCTGACATTCACTTCGAGGTTTGACTCGATGAGTTTCGGCTTTTGGTACGACTGTGCCGAATTGCAACGAATGCGAATTGCATCGTACGAATCGCACCGGATCGAATTGCACTGCGCGAACATTCGATTGTGAATTTGCGTTTATCGTGGTTGTAAGTGCGATGCGAAGCATGCAAAAAGTTTAGCGAAAAATCTTGAAAGTCAATTTCCATGCCTTTTGCGAGAATTGCGGTTTCTTTTAATTAAAAAAAAAAAAACAAAAATTATTTGAAAATCTTATACGGCTGTATAAACGTACCTATTGTCCACTTTGTAACTGCAAATAATTTCACGGGCCATCTATGGCAATATCCTATTAGCAATTAACTGCATTCGATACGTTAATAAATAATCGAGATAATTGATCATTTCCTGAAATTCCAAAGCTTCTTGCTCGTATGCTGCTCAATGCAGCAGACGTATTATACTGCATGTAGGGAAACGTGGAGAATCAAGTGCACATACGTATTCGTAGATCTTCAGTGTTGAGTCAAAAACGAGAAGGAAGAAGGTCTGTAAGAATAAATATAATTAAAAGTATAAAGAAGCAAACAATATATGCTGATAGCGAAGAAATTGGATACATATTTCTATCAAACATATACTGAGTCACTTATAAGGCATATATAGAATGTTATTGTATCGATACTAGTCTTTGATGTCCCTTGTAATAAAAGAACAGACATCCATCCTTTTGGTATTATCGATTTCTTAAAGACCCCGTTATATCAGGATTGTTGTTAAAATCGTTATACTTGATCTTAAAGTCTATATGGTATCAGCGTGTGGTTACTGCAATGAGCATTTTTCGGATAGATGAATGGCACGTGAGAGAGAGAGACAAAGAAACAAAAAATGTACTCGATAATCCGTACAGGTGATTGAACTCAAGGCCAATTACTTGGGCCTCGCGAACGGAGCAGAATAGGTGGAGTTCATCCGAATGCGTTGTGGAACGTGCGAGTCTCGTTGGTGCTGTGGCAGGAGGAAAAAAGTGTAAGAACTTAACCTGTTATTTATGTCGAGTGGAGAAGAAAGACTGAGGCAGAGGAGAAAAGGAGCGAGAGAAAAAAATATGCCAGGCGAACAGCCAAGATCGAGATGAGTACCTGCAGATTAAAAAAAGTCTGGTTAAAATTGTTTCGATACAACTGAACTAAATTTAGGACCTTAAGACCGGTTTATAGGACTCCCATATATTCATGGCGATCGGTCTTGCCCTACATGCGTTTTATATTATTTTCAACGTCTAAAAATATTATAAGCAATGCGCCAGACGAAACTTCGAAAATTTATCTCTGACTGGCGTCTCTTTTAGTCATCCTTTTGTCACGTGTATAGCCAATGCATTTTACGTTAACGACGGGATAGCTAGTCTTGTTGAATTGCGTAATAGTTAGTAACAATCGTACCAACGATGTATCCAAGTGCATCAAGCTAATACTGATAAAGTTTTTAATCGTATCAGTTACGTTATTGCTAATCTTGATGAAAAGTATGATTACGTATCGTGAAATATTAAAAAAATAGCGTGGTTTACTTTTTTTTTTTAAATTTGTAATTTTAAGGTAATATATTTTATTTTGAATGAGGATATATATTCTAGGTTGTAGCCCTTGGAGTTTTACATGTTTAATCTCCATATTCAATCGTGTACCGACATATGTAGGTAAATACCTAAGAGTTAGCTATAATGAGCGTAACGGTGCCAAAGCATTCGTTGCCGGTCTGGACTTTCATTCACGGTGAAGCTACATATTTTCAAATATTTTGAAACACGTGCCATGTAAAAGTAGAGAAACTTTGTGGGGTCCAGTATAACGGCGTCCACCAATCCATAATAAATGTATCGAAAAGTTTGGTTAAACTAAATCGACCATGGAAATCACCATAAGGTATCGATCAATCATAAAACCGGTAGCTATACAAAATAATGACGGTATCAGGCAACCTTGCTCCACTTATGACTGGAACATAAAGGTGCCTATGCCTATAACATTCTGACAAAGGGATAAGCACTGTGCAAGTTTATTTATTAAAAAAATGTTTTTTTTTTTTTCAAAATTACTTATATACACTTATCTACGTATAATTGAAAGTATCCCACTTTGTATTACAGAATATTTGAAAGGATCCGCTACTATTTTGGAAATTCGAGCGAGTCGATACCGATGTCCTTTGTTCTTGGATTCTACGTGAGTCTCGTAGTGAAACGATGGTGGGAGCAGTACAAGCTTCTACCCTGGCCCGACAACTTGGCACTCTTCATCAGCGCTGCCATTCCTGGAAACGTAAGTTCACTCGTTATAGCAAGACGATTCCCGCAGCTATTACACGCGCTACAATAAACTCGTGCAGCACAGTGAAAATAATTGTACTGGTAATTAAAGTCGACAGTCGAGCACGCACGATAACCTCGACAAGTCCCTTTTGGATAATTCAGGGACATTCTTGGCCTTTTCGAACGACTCACGACAAGTAGTAACAATGGCGCCGTGGCCCGCAGAATCCTCTGTTAATAGATACGACCTTGCTAATCCTTCGCACTGCACTACTCATTACGCTAACGAATCGCCCTGACATATTTCGGTGTCATTAAACTCCGAGCTATGGATGTCTACGTAGCCGCGCCCAGTAAAGAGGAAAATAGAGAGAAAAAAATGAAGAAAAATAAAAGCAGGCAACATAATGATTCTCAAAGCGCAATAGAGGACTTAATAATGGATGATAAACGTATCAGGTTTACCTTAGATACCACCATAGAGTAATCCTTGGCATACATTTTTCTACGACGCCTTTACCTCGTCGTTATCTTCGTCATTGGGTCCATCGTGTAATTTTTTTTCCGTTATCCAAACACCACTGAAATACATGGTACAGTTTGAATTTTTATTATTAAACAAAAAAAACATTTTTTTTAGCCATTCTGTCCAGGAATAATGTAAGCTTGTTCCGCGTAGTCGAAGCTTTTTAAATTGTTGGTCAGTAACACAATGGCGGAGTGAAAGTAAGGAGGATAGAGACGAACTAGATAGAGAGTACACTTGGTTACTGATTCTCTCTTTCGAGAACATTAAGAGCCATGGCAAGAGTTATATCCTCTAAACAATTTAATAGATTTATTGCGCAATGCCTCTCGAGTTTCACGTAGCACTTTCGTACGATCTTTTACACGTTCGTTTCTTTGATACAGAGAAAAGGCCATTCGGAAAGTCAAAAAAGTATTATTTCGTAAAATTATGCATGGAGACATTATACTGTGTTGAAATACATCCTGCTTGTGTATACAGTAACAAAATTACGAAGGAATGTAAATTATGTGTGCGCGAATGTCAATAAATATTGGCAAATCTAACCTCAGAAGCGGGTAATAATCAGGTGACATTATTGTACAATAAATCAATTGGGAACTAGACGACCTATGGATTTTCGCTGAAAATTTATGTCGTCAAGGTTTTTAGCCTCTTGAGAGGGCACTGTGTGAGTGTAGAGCCACGGGAGCCATCCGGTCATTAATAATTCAAACTATCTGATTTGTGAATGGGTGTCGTGGGTAGCACGGGCGAACGAGCCGTTCCTTTCATTGAAATCTAATTGAAATGCAGACTCTAGGTCGGGGATGGTTTACCATGCTCTTTTTTTTCCATAGGTGGAGACTCGAAGAATTTATTGTTCATCGTCAAAGCCGGTGATTTTCACATGCTGGACGTACAAGGCAATTTTGTCTAATTAAAAATGGAGAATGTACTGACAATATTTTATTAAGAGGATCCTGGAGAAATATTTGGAAAATTTTATATTGATTTTGAAAAGATTTTTTAATTTACTCATTTTTTTGTCCGATTGCCAATGAGGGTTTTGTGATTGTCTTTCTTCGGCTGGATCGCTATTCCGTAGTAGAATCACACACGACCTGCCACTCTCTTACCTCATAATTCTATACGTCGACGCCATAGAAACACCCATGTCATTAGAGCTGCTTACAAAATGCTTGGTCCCTCGTGGGTCGTCACGCACGTTCTTAAGAGCAACGGACAGAAGCCAAGATAGGGAAAGTGCACGCGCCTGCCCCTTTAAACGTGTTCCGCATGCGTTCCCTTTCCCGCAGGCGAATTTTGGCACGCGTGTAACGCCACATTGGCACGGCGAATCTTTTCGCACCTTTCGTATTCTGCTCATGACCGCGACCGTTAAGCGAGTCGTTGACGCGAAAGGCGCGATTAACGAGACAGATCTTCTTTCCTAGAATCGATCAAGAGAATCGAACATACCAGCAAGTATCTACGGGTAATAGGCGTTTTCTTTTATTTTGCAAAATTTCTTGCAAGATCATACAATAGATTTCTGACGAACGCAAAACTTCCTTCATTTCGTATGAGACAATTCGGGTAAATGATATACGGGTTCTTATCGAAAGTCACAGAGGTGAGATTGACGCGGGTGGGAATGTAAAAAGAGACTAGCCACGCGCTAAGGTGCGTGATACGCGTGAGAGAAGAAGCGTTGCGAAAAGAGAGTGAACTTCGTAAAAAGTGAGCGTCGTCCCCGCGATCAAGCACGGGCGCGTTTACATAAGAGAAATGTCTGAATCGAGCGAGCGATCGCAGAGATGCCGAGGTCAATGCTGAGTCTGGTATTCATTGTCGGAATACAAAGTGGCCCCCCTTTTTTCGTAGCGGGGAAGGCGGGATAGGCTTCGTAACAGTTTGACTAGGGTATTAGGCTGCCACGTGAAACAATTCAGCTTCGATAGCTCCAATTTCTATCTCCCTCTAATATTTCTTTAATCGTTCATTTTCTTTCAGGATGAAAGAGGTCGATTAATGAGGAGGAACATCGTGCGCTATGCGGTTCTTGCGTATGTCATCACACTTCAACGAATATCGCTTCGTGTGAAACGGCGTTTTCCTACGCTTCAACACATAGTGGATGTCGGTGAGTGTAATTTATTGTATATTTTTTGTATTACGAGGACTCTGATGACAGGATATAATCTTACAGCGTTGATCAACTCGATGAGGATCGCTATGAATTTTTTTATTAAAAATTTCTATAGCGCGATCGCTAACCGATGCGGAATCAAGGAGACGAGTGTTGATCTGAAAAATTGCCGTCATTGACTTGGTCGATCTCGTAAGAATGGAAATGGATTTATTTGCCGTTGGGAGAAGCACGCGCAATGCCTCGCGATCAGGATCAATAAAACATGGATCATTCACGGGATAAAAACATACGGCGTACCTCCAAGAGCGCGACACGTGTAAATTCCATAGAATTATTTCATAAGTAGAGTTTCATATGCATCTTTGCAGATCCGCACGGTGTAATCTTAAGCATTTATATGAATACCATATGTGTACATTGATATGTATAATAATCATATTATTATCATTATGCCATGCATACATTACATATATACGAACTATAAGATCGATATCTATTTCTGGAAGAAATTGCAAAGACGTTTACTACGAGTACGAGAGATCGGAAAGGTATATCGCGGTGAACAGCGATTACCGGAGGGCAATTTTCTCGTGTCCGACTGTAATTTTCAACGATCGCCATCCGGCCGCATAGAAACGCGGCTGACTGGCGGATGTACGCGGAGCGCCGGCGCCGTCCCTCCCGAGTCCTCTTCGTCCTTTTTCCACCGGTCGTATCGTCTTGCGAGCGTGCTCCTTTTTCACGACTTGCAGAGCTCTAGTCGAGGCGTCTATTCCTGGAGTTGCATTGCTGCAGAATATTTCTTCTGACGGACAAATAACTGGACATCGAACGAGGAGTGTCCGTATCCAGGATACATTATTACCCAGGAATTCAATATTAGAATCTTTAAGAAGGCTTTAACGACCCTTAACATGCTTTTGGTTAACAACGGAGAAAGACCGCGCGAGGATAATGGATTAGTATAAAATTCTTAAAGGGCGTTGTGCAGCGTATAAAAATCTCTTCGACCAGATCCTGGAACCTGAATACGCGGTAGCGGCTGTAATGTTAAATATAGCCAGACGTAACGAGAGTCGTAATCTATCTACAGGTACATCTGGTAATTGGCTAGACTTAGTGGTTCTTCTTGGTTGTCGATAGCTGTCTGGCCGTGTCTTCGTTTTCTTGGCTCCCGGAACCTAAGCTGGAGCTATCCTCCCGAGAGAGCTCAGCGGGACACGTTTCTTTGGGGCCCATCTTCGTCGTCGATATACGTTTGCCACAGGCTGACTATAGCACGCGCACTTTTTATTTATTTATATGTGTATATGCCCATACTTCTTGTTTATTTACTATCTGGATTATTCGTCGTGTGAACCAGACTACCTACTACCTTACTACCTACGGAGAATTTCTCTTTGATTATTCCAAATAATCGTGGTGGTTGCAAGAAAGTAATTACATGGTTCTATTTACGGACGAACGGTGATGTTTACTTGCTGGGATCCCGAGTCTCTATTAGGAGCATCTAAGTTGGCTGTTCCGTTTGTTCGTCTTTGTCTTAGACTATGGCGATTAGAGAGGTGCAACAGTTAGGGCACGTAAGTGAGGAACCAAAGTTTTGAGATTTCTGGGTCATAGTCTCAGGTGAATGGCTCCGTTATTATTTATTGGGCAAGGAGCGAAAATTCTTGATCCGTGTCATCAGGTTCCCTCCGAGACTCTTGCCGGCGGTCGACCTTGAGGAAGGCCCACTGGTAATAGTTCCAATAAGATAGTAGGAGCCGTAAATCAGAGAATGGAAAAGGAATCAGGATAACTGAACGTAAAAAAAAAAGTATAAGGAAATTATTGATCAGGAAGACAATCTAAGAAGCCACTTTCTATCGTTCACCTAATCGCTCCTGAGAGGGTCGCGATCAAATGAACGCAATTTCACGCAATTTTCGCGACACGTATAACATCCACGAGCGCAAACACAAGTTCAGTGATCGTACGCTTCCACGTTTAGAATTTGTTATCGTGCGCGAAAGTATCGCAACCATTGGTAATTTACGAACGCGTCGATGTAATTTGTGATAGCCGTTAGAAATGCAGGTCGTGACGTTCATCGATTAAACCAATGGATGTGTACAGACTTGAGTGATACCTTAATAGTGGTTTCAATTGTATGTACTCGATAGGAGGTAGGCTCTGTATATACTAGTAAGAAATAAAATTTTGTTATTAATAAAAAAAATTGTATTTGAATCTTTTCGTGAATTTCTCAAGCTTGCACCTACTATCAGTTTAACCAATCGCTAATCGAGTGATAGTGAAATCGTTATAAATGCGCGGATTGCCGTTTCGCACCGCTACGTTTCGCACCACGTAGCTATTTTCTCCTGCGCCCCATTGACACTCCGCGCGCATCCGTGCGAACATGCAGAGTGATTTAAACTTCCTCGCGTTTAATTACGCGCCGATATTTCCTAATCGGTGCAGTTTCTCTCACAGACTGTCGCGTTGGTAGGTTCACGGCAACGTCCCGACGCCCCGGATACGTACGCAGTCGCCATACTCATTCACCGCGCCCCTTAACGACAATTGACAAGACTCCGGAATTATCAGTATTATTCTGCACTCATTAGGAAGTGCCGAGGGAGTCACGTAAATTAGATGCGCATGTTACAACGGAGAAAGGTTGTCGCAGAGACAAGCCGGTATAGCGTTCTGATATACAATCATAAAAATTGCCGTCGGGCAAGGATGTCTTCTGGAACGTTCGAACAATCCTGTACTTTCCTTAGGCATAATCATGTCCTTATGTTCTCTCTCGCTAAGTGTACGTACCTGCACGGATGTAGCTATAGACGGCCGGACGAAAGACTGGTTTTCTCCGAACGATGTTTTTAGCGTATGGTGGCGTCGCTCTCTGAGTGCGGTTTATTTTTTACTTTCGTGGCGACCTTGCCAGCCGGGCAAGGATTCTTGCGTCTGTTGACCCCGAATGCTATTCAGGGGGCCGGATCGTTCCTTGGAATGCATCTTTCTCCCCACGAAGGAACGGCACTGCTGATGCATCTTCTTGGATTCAGCAGGTAAACGTCCTATTCGTATGTAGCGTTGCTCTCGTGTCATACAAGCACGCTGTGCTTGTATTATAACCTTAAAAAGACTTTTTTTTAATCTTTTCATTATTTCGTAAACTGCGTTTTAATCTTATCGTATTTTGAGGCTGTCGTCATCGTTTTTTTCTTCTTCTATAATTCAATGGTACTTATTATTGGTTAAATAGCGACTTTACTTTATCAAAACCATGTGAAACGGAGTTCGCGCACGAATGCTCTCGTGATTAGTGTCACTTAGTCGACTCGTTAGAGCTTCCTAAGACCCGTTGAGTAATACAATAAGGTGGTAATGAAAGCACACTGACATTAGTGGACGTCGACGCCTTGACTCCGTAACATTGTCGCGTGACTTGACGTTATTTTCAAATTTTTCGATAATGTCGATAACGAAGTCGAGAAAAATATTTATTAACGTTTTTACGCGTATCTCATGTACCGTCAATGGTACGAAGAAGGCTTTGCGCTCTGAACAATTTATATTTCCCGCTACGCACGTAACCCGGAAGGATAGAGTGGCGCCGGCGCGATGCAGCTTTCTTGCTTCTGTTTGTTTGTTTCTTGCAATGCCGTGTTACATAGGGACAAGATTGTTTTATAATTACCAGCCGATCACGGCGTCGCTCGTAAACGTATAGAAGCGCTCGTCTAATTGGAAAATTCTTAAAGCTGACGACACACGCCCGTTGGCTGCCATATTTCAAATAGCGATTCATGACGACAAAGGTTCATCTTGTAATTTATATCCAATATAAATTCGTCACGTTGTGCAATGGAACGTGGCGTTACTTTTATACCCAGCGACTGTTATGTATTATAAACTAAGTATGTATTTGTTCGATTTCCTTGTATCCAACCTCCAACGCGGAGGTCATTTCATTCTACCATATCTAAGATCCTCCGCGATACTCTTGGGTGAGTCACTGTATGATTGGCTTTGTCGCACGTGAATTCACTGCGGTCGAACGGAATCACGTGAATCCTGAATAATTATTATCACCAGGAAATGCTTGACGGATTACCGATAGAGAATTTCAAATTCGACAGTCGGAAGAATGAAAAATAGGATACGCCAAGAAAAATTCCAGTCATTAGGTATTCGTCTCACGAGGGGTCACGTAGAAGCTTGTAGACCCGGTCACGAAAACAGTATGAACCTATGTATGAAAAATACATAACATCCTATTATCCAAATTTAGATACGCATGGATAATGATTATTGCATGTTTATCGATAACATTTCGTCAACTATTATTGCCGATCTAATTTCGTATTGCTGTAACCCGATTACGTAATAGCACATTCGGGACAGTCATTTATTTATCGTTAAATCTGCACAGCGTCATCGAAATTCGTAAGTGATCTAAGCCTGCGAACAGGATCATGCTAAAGGATTGGTCGATCCTTGACATTTCTGTACGTGATCTTATTTAGTGTTGGAGTCAATTATTGCGTTCGAAATGGACACGTTTGAATATCATCGTCATAGAGAAAACATATAATTTAGAATCAATTTGGTTGTATAAGACAAATTTAAACTCTAATTCCACGCCAATAGCGAATCAAAACATTCGACAACGTGTCCAATTACTGTCATTCGACTTTGCACGAGCATCGAATCGTACAGTGAATTACTTGTAGATTTTCTTGTAGTACCAAGAATCCTCGCTAGGCGTTAAAATTGGCATGGGAGTTTGGTTGTTTTCTAATTCCATAAGTAGGCAAAGTTAAATGGATTGATCCAGTTTCTCGTATCTCGTTACACAACTGACTGCTCCAGGCAAGTCAACGCTCGAGGTATACCGGCGCCAAAGGGGTCGTGGATTTCGCTCGGATGATCGAGAAATGGAATATTTTGCTTCGACAACCAGGTGCCACGGGATATTAATCAGAAGGGGCCAAAGAGGATATATAACGCATTCAGTAACGAATTTAAACGCCCGAGGGTTAAAAGTCGATAGTCACTTTCGACACTGTCTTGAGATAATGGCGTCATAAACAGAAGAGGACTATGATTTTGTTTTCTCTGGGAATCCCAAGAGCGATCTCGTATACAATCGTATACGTATAAAGCTACCCGAAGTGAAATATGAAACTCTTCGTTGTTGTCCCGTACACGGCTATACCCCATTGATTGTGCGATCTTGGTATAATGAAAAAAAAAAGACGTCTCAAAAAGAAAACGTTGCTTATCCCGTTAGAACGATCGATTCGACAAAATCGATCGGAACATCTGTGTCGTAGTATGTCCCTAACTTTAAGGAACTTTTTTTCACCGTCATCTCTGTCTGCATCAATGTCATTAAAATATCTCGCGAGTCATTAAGCGCAAGAATGTCGTTTACCGGTCGTAGCGATCTTAAGCGTTCACCAGTATCGTTCCGTGAAAATCAATCCTTCACGGATCTTTTCCGGGGTAATTCTAACCTCAAAAGATTTCATTACGATCGCCCAGATGACGTCACAATATAATCTTCATGTAGACGAAAGAATCAGAATCAGTCGATAAAATAGAATCTTTTGAAATATTCCTCGACGGCGCAGTTTCATTCATAAGATAAAAAAAGCTATTGGATCTCTCCTGGAATCATTACGCAATGGCGCCATGCCAGTATAAATAATTACTTCTTCACTCGATCCTCATTGCCGCCACTAATAATCATCCAAGATTCGCTGTCGATGATGGGATCTTCTTCGTGCAGTAAAATTGCCGTTGATTTACAATCGTCATTAAGCATGCCAGTCGACTATACGAGAAGATCTCATCTCGGCATCCCGTCAGATTCAAATGAGCCGTAGAATGAAAATGGCTTGGTATCACCCGTTAGATATACTCACCTGTTCGCGACATTAGAGTTTATTTCTATATAGCCACTCTACGAGCATTAAACAGCGCTAACCGTTCACGCTCTCGATTCAACGCTCATTATGCCCCGTTTCTATGTCTCTTTGGCAACGGTGAATTTCCACCACTTCATCATCTCCGTATACATTTTCAGGTCTGATGATGGAGTCCGAGAAAAAGATCTTCGAGATGATGAACAAGAAGGCAGCCATGTCGAAATACTGGATGCCCCTCGTTTGGGCGACGAATATTATCAATCGAGCAAGAAAGGAGGCATTGATAACGAGCGATCAAGTGGTGCAGACTCTTCTTGTCGAATTGAGCGACATACGGAAAAGGCTTGGTGCACTCATCGGTTACGACACCGTTTGCGTACCGCTCGTTTACACACAGGTAAGTCATCATACACCTGGTACTAATTTTCTGATGATTATAATCCCTGAAAATCTGAACAAGATTGGCAATTATTTTTTATAGGTTAAATAGACTGATTTCCAAAGTCAAAGTACCTTAGTGATAGTAACAATATGAATGATCATTTTCCTGATGTTCATATATATATCATATGTGACAGATGGGAGGTATAATACCATATACATATTTTTTTCCTCGATTCTGTTATGCTGGATCCATACGGTAATTAAGCCTTGTCGAATCGTGACAGGCAGATACTTTATGCATACGTCTTCATCGAACGCGACTTGTTAATTTAACTCTGGCATTTTGCGCCGGATGCATTGCGCAATGGCGCACAAGTGCATCGGTGCATTGTTTACATAGCCAGGCTTGCATCAGAGGAAGGAGCGTATACCGAAGTCGTTGGAATGCCGAAGAATGTATCGTGTTATCCGGATATTTTCATTATCTTGCTGTTATATAGGCACTGGATCGGTCACCGTACGGTTGCGATCGTTATTTCTGCTCTTCTTCATATTCTCTCGTATTGTATATTACCCATCTCTTGTATATTGATGGTTTATGGTATATAATGTGTCATTCTCGAGAATGATGTTCAATTTTTTTCTCACAGCTTTTTATTCCTTCCTAAGAAATACATTATGCAATGTAATTACACAGCGGACGATCTCTGCCGTAAGGACCTGTCTATTGTATTTTAATTGTCCTGAGAATTCAAAAAACATCCTATCCCGTCATACGAATTACGATTGATATAAAACCAATGTCGACTTGGTCCATTAATTTTAATGCACGCGAAGAACGAACAAACCATAAAATGTTCTATTACGTCGATGCCTAATAACTGGTCCGGGAGGATGGCGTCGATTTTATATTGAACTGGCGTCGTGCAGGTATTGGTTTATTTGTTTGTTTTTTTTTTTTACGTGAATGTCTTCGCGAAACGCAACGTCCGTGCCACTTACTGTGGCCTGTTGAGCAATACATTTTAAAGTGTTGACTGAGATGGTTCCCGTGTACAAAAAAAAATGTCAGCTTTGATGATTGTACCCTTCGTATTGGCATGATATACACGATTATTCAGTAAAAACACACCACCTGAAGTTAGCCCGTCCATTTGATTTCTACAGTAGAACCATGTTCAGCTGGTGCGTTTCTACTAAATGATCCTGTATAGATACGTAATAGTCACGGAATAGAAATACATGACGACAACGTTGATATCTGGTAATGAAAATTCTAGCCTATAATCACTTATTGCTAGTGACTTTAATGCCAAAAACGGCTTTTCCGGTTTGGTAGGAACTTCTTAATGTTACTTTCAGTATCTTTTTTGCACCCTTGTCTGGCTCGTATCAGTTGATGACATCCTTCTTATCGTACGTGACGACAGTAACAGTTGATACATGCTGATAATGTCTCGAGGAACAATGCTGCAATTTCCATGTGTGGCGCTATAACGCGTTTTCACGTAGGCGCTTAGGGCGACGAGAAACTCGTAGCGTCTTTCTACTCTTGTAATAACGAACGAACGCCTACAGGGTTTCTGGTCCTGGTTATTTTCCGATAAGACTGCGAAAAAGAGATTCCGATAATTTCGTAAATTTTATTAAGATTTCATCTTGAGTACGAAGAAGACGCCAAGCCAAGAAATCTTTGAGGCACAGAGTTGCCACTGCAGAATGTAAATACAGGTTGTATCTCGACCCTAAGGAAAAAAGAGATAGAATATCAATGACATTATTGATTATTTTTAACGGAGTACATATGTGTACTCAACGTCTTATAAATTGTACAGGGAATTAAATTCAATTATCTTTTGTGACTTTCCACCACGTTCCATAAAGACAGACTTCAGATTCATCTTGTCCTTTGTTTTCAGACTTTGTTCTTTAACTTCGGTATTCGATCATACGGCATAACGATCATCATTAAAAAAATCGACTAAAGCTAGAAATATTCGAGCGAACCATTAGATATAATTCATCGATGAAAGGATCAAGATGTCTTATTCTATCCAAGTGGTTTTACCGTTGCGATCAGCACAATAGAAGCACCGTCAAGTATTCGGTAGTAGTAGATAGTGGCATTCCTGGACGGTATGCTCAAGGTCTAGGGTACGCGAGTAGCATGAAGAGTATCTACAGGCCAAGACCGTATTTGAACGAAACGATCAATTAAAATCAATCATCGTCATCCCCAGCGTCAACTTCTTTCACAGTTCGTCAGTCATTCCACTCGTTCTTTAAAACCATTCCGTCGACCGTTTCTCGATCGTCGATTGGTTGTCGTTGGAAATAAAGATCAGCGAGCGATTGAATCAGACGAAGACTTTGCGCAAGTGACAAACGGATTTACGTAACGAGAACGATTTAGCATAAACTACCGTTTCCTGGTCACCTTCGATCGGAAAGTTGGAGTCGCGAACCTTGATACACATTCAGAGACAACCTCGTTACTCGAATTCCTTGTCTGTCAATCTTTTCATACGTGTCCTTGACAATCGTAGATTCTTCATCGATCTAGGATGATACCTGATATCACAATCGACCAAGGTACCTTTCCAAGGTAGCATAGTACCGATAACTACACTTATAAAGTTGTCATAGAAATTACAGTGTCAGGGACGTACATCGTGGTGAGAGTTCCAACACGTTTTCTCGATAAGCCATGCATACGCCATTACCTAACTTCAGATCAGCCCAGGGTGTCACTACACGATACGTGATTCTTCTTCGTACGCAGGAAATGCGTTTGCGTACGCGCCTACAGGTCGTTCGCGTCATACGATATTGATTAAGGTGTTACGTTGCTCGAGGTCGTAGAGAAATATTTTGTTAAAAAATCATCAGTCTTTGTACACATGGCTCCCCATTATTCTGTCGCTCATTGTACATTCCTGGATAGTCTTAATCCACTGGTGTTTTTGCGATTCTCACGCAACGTTCGCATATCTCTGCGTGAGTGTAATGTTTTTAATGTATTGGTCGCTCTCTGAGATATTGCGTGAAGCTAGAGTCGGTGCTACATATTTTTTTGCTAAGAGTGATGTTATTTTCATGAAAACTGTACCATATGTGGAGAATGCTTGACTCGTGGCTCACGGCGATATCGCGCGATTGTTTTCAGCGAGCGATCTATGCTGTATGTAGGTGTACGTGTCCCGAACGCGGGAACAATGCCAAACGAGTCGTTCCGAGAAGTTGATAATCGAATCGCGAAATGAGAACTGCGCGATTCGTCTGATTACTTACGCGACACGATTACTTGAGAATTAATTCCGTATTAGCGTCAAGTGGCGAAAATCCTTGTCGTCTTTAAAGGCTGAGGACCTTATATCTGTCTTCAAGGCTGATTTTCAATGTACTACTTCCAATCCTGCATACGTTAGAAATAAATACGTATGATATACGTCGCAGTCGGATTGTATCGGAGTCCTTCGAGATATTCAAGGAACCGATCTCTGAATTAATCATTGTTTTTTTTTTTAATTTCAGGTCGTCACACTCTCCTTGTATGCATACTTCTTCGCGGCACTTCTTGGACGACAATTCATTGATCGAAAAGAGACCGGAAGTGGAAAGTACGAAGAACCAGACATGTACTTTCCATTCTTTACTGCCCTTCAGGTTTGTTTAACGTTATCTTAATATTCTGATATCTATTTATTGATTTAATAAAAACTTATTATTATTATTAACAAGACTGACGTAGAACTTACATTATTTTACAGTTTTGCTTTTACGTTGGCTGGCTGAAGGTTGCCGAGGTACTTATCAATCCTTTTGGTGAAGACGATGACGATATCGAGCTTAATTGGTTGATTGACCGTCATATCAAGGTTTGTTAAACGATAAAAGCAAACAGGTCAATTTCGAATAGTCGGAAGCTAACTATTATTTTTTATTACTAGGCTGGGTACATGATAGTGGACGAGATGCACGAGGAGCATCCTGAACTCCTTAAGGATCAATATTGGGATGATGTGGTTCCTAAGGATCTGCCATATACAGTAGCTAGTGAACAGTACAGAAGAGAAGAACCCAAGGGTTCGGCCGAGCATTACAAGGTTAAAGATAGCGATGCCCTTTATGCTAACGTTATGCTGGGTACACAGGTGCATAATCACAGTCAGCATCGCAAGGCACACCAGGACGATATGTACGCAGATTACGTAAGTATATCACTTTTGGCATCTCATAGTGTAAACAAAACTCATTTTGATTTACTCTGTTTTTTCCTTTATCAGGAAAGCGTAGACACTCCTCTAGTAGAGCGTAGGAAGAACTGGCTCCAGCGTCAAATAACAAGAATGGGATCGGTTCGTAGTTCCTCTACGACTTATAGCACGGGTGGAGGATTTTTTTCAAGAAATCGTCACAACAGTGTCTACAGCAGTCCAGAAACGGGCGGTCTGCCTCAAACTAATAATCCCAATCCAAAAATGTCGCTGTATGATCGTCTAGTCGGTCGCAAGAGCATTCGCAGTCAGCGTCTTGGTCGGCAAGGTGAGTCCAACTATTACTATCCTAGTGTGCGTCGGAGCAGCGCATTGTGAGAAAAGTCACTCCGTCCAGTAAAGAGAAACTAGATTGATTCTGCATGGATTTTAGTCACAGACGGTTTCACTTTGTGCGGATGAATTAAGCACTACACTATACCCAATCTACTCTTTACTTTCCTCTTGTTAACTTCTGATTCTCTTCTTTATGTCCAGGCACGATGACAAAGCTGAACTCAGTGCCAGTCTCCTTGAAGAATAGGCCCAGGATCCCGACGCCTGATGTCACGAAGGAGGTCGTGGACAGAGAGCAACGTTTAGCAATGTCTGCTAATAACGCAGCTAATATTGGAGCTGGGGTAGTTGGGGTTATACCAGCTAATGGTCAGTATTCAACTGATCTTCCGGTGGTTCAGGTGGTTCTATCACCTATCCAGGAAACTGAAGGAACACCGTCTTCAGGAAAAGCTGGAACAGCTGCTCTGGCGCAGGCTGTTCTGTCCCCGACCCTGACTAGCGCTGGTCTGGTTACTCCAGTGACATTGACACCAGTGACTATGAATTTGGCACATTTGGGTCTGGTTACGACCTCAGCATCTATGTCACGTAACAACATGCAGCCAAATCTACAAGCAACGCTGACGGAAGTGAATAGCAGCGAAGAGGAAGGTTCTGGTAGCAGTAGAAGCGGCAGTATCACTGGCCAGGAAGATCGTTCAACTCCGTTGATTGGAGAACGTATCAGTCCCGTGGGCAGTCACGGTAGTTCTCCAACGTTTGATAGTTATACAGATTGCTCTCCGATTCTGATGAATCCGGAGAAGCTTAGGGGTTACATAGTAACAACAGCACCCAGCGACGTCATCGATGGACGCGGTAGACGCTCAGCATCCTTGCCAGGACCACCGGTCCCTCAACCTAGAGAAGATCGCAGCATGTCCTTACCTCATTCACCAGGGTTACAGCATCGTGAAAATCGGACGACGTCCATACCAGGACGATATGGAAGTCCAAGTATAGATAGAGTCTTATCAGCTCAACCGGAAATACGCCACAGAACCGGCAGCTGCAGCCGCGATCCACCGAAACCGCCACCTGATCCACCAAGAAAAACGAGCACCGGTTCCACAACGAATTCCGGAAATGCTGGATCAGCAACCGGAAAACGTGGCGAGGTGTATGTCTGATAAGAGTCGCGAATTTAGAATATTTTTTTGAGAATGATCAACTCGACAGGTTTGGCTGGGAATAATTTATCCCATTACTGCCAAATCCTCCGTCCATCTTGTGTGATTTTTTTGTACATTGTGAAAATATGTGTATACTACTATTACTACTTCTGCTACTACTATTACTACTACTGTGCCGAATCGGGGAACAATATGTGACGCGAGGCGTCATTGTAAATACAAATATATTCGTAATTTATATCAAGACTTTATACATACGTAATGAATGCGTTTATAACCGCGTGCGAAAACTTCGGCGATGACGCAGTTCGCGATTTCGTCCCTTATCGCGTAGTTTGTGCTGGATCTTTCATTGTCCTATTTGAGCATCGCCTCTATTCACTCTGATGACAATGAGACACATAATGTGGATAGGAATTTATCTTTTCAGCCGGTATATAAATACTGGTATATTTCATGGATAATATCGATTCTATGGGGTTGAATAATTACATATGTAGGTGCGTACATGTCGATTAAAGAGAGAAATTATTTATGATGATTATTGCGAGTCTGATATTTCTCTTGTAAATATTGTCACACGTAATATTTACCACTCGTTCAAGTTCTTTGCCATATTTATTTTTGGACTCAAGTTTCTACTTTTTGATCGTGATTTGTTCGAGTCTCGTGTTTTTTTTTCTTGTTATCATCGCCGAGATTCTGAGCCACAATAATGAATAAGAATGATACATTAATCGTTTACGATTACAATAATAACTCATGTTATTGAACCTGTACAGAAGAAACAAAAGTATCATAACTTTTTATTATTCGATACTGTTGTCGCTTGTCGCCATCAGTTACTTTTACAAAACATGCGTTCGTTCCAATTGCGCATGGCACTATCACCGTCAGCTCGTTTCAACGTCGTAGAGCAGCTGACCGGTTTATAAATTTGTAAAAGATTCATCGAGGACGCACGGCAGGATGCAGTCCATTAAAATCGATAAGAAAAAAATTGCATATCTTATGAAGAGATAACTGTCACGATAATTTTTAAGTTTCGTATGATCGACGAGCATCAATCGTCTCGCAATTCTCGAAGGACTCGAAATGTTATGACGAAGGCAAACAAGCCTTTCTCATCCGGTTTGTCCCTGCCGATCGCGGTAGACCTTGTATTCGCGTGTGGCAAGATAAAATAAGAAAAGAAATAGAGAAGATAATGGAAAAGTGAAGGCAATTCGAGGATTACGCGATAAATCAATTTCACCCGTGTCTTAGTGGTAAGAATAATAAAGTAACAGTGACCAGAAAAATCGACATCATTATGAACTATATTGTCGTTCTATTGAGAGAAATTCTTACGATTTTAGATATAATAATATTGTTATCGACGATTCTCGCCATGGAGAAAGAAATCGAAAGAATTTTATAGAATTCGACAATATTGCATAAGTGACCGTGAATGTCATGCGACGACTTGTATTTGCCATTTTGAGGATAGGAATCTCAGATTTCTGAAAGTGACAAAAGAGATTCGATGATCAGTTGTAGAAAGTGGTTGTAATATATTTTTTTCTATTCTCAAACACTTGAACGTTCGCACTCTGTGGAATTGAAAATCTTTCGTGAGAGTATACTGATTTTATCGCACACGATTATCATTCATGACGTAGCCGTTAGCCGTTTTCTTTCTTTCGCATACCTCCTATTTTTTTGTTCTTTTTTTTTGTTCGATCGAAAGAAAGAATACGTGCAAGAGGTATAATAGAACGACCTTATTTAATGAATATTCTTTGTTATTATCCAAGGACACATATCCACTAGGTATATCTGCTCGTTGTGCAGAATACCTAATTGTAGATATTTTAACTTACAGTATTTGTATATAAGTAATATAGCGCTAGGGATCGTCCAATTATATTATGGCCGCGCTGAATAAATAGCAAATTTTACGAATTCCGTTAACGCGCGGCGGCGGCAATTACGTGTCGGCGAAAATGAAGATATTATTTTTCTCCCATTTTTTTTTTTTTTTTCTAGAAATCTTAACGATGTTTCATATTATCTTATACTATAATCGCCATTCAATAAATACCTTGAAATCCACACAATTCTTGTCGTATTCTCTACAATGATTAAATCGCATAATACTCATTAGTATGAATGTTTACTGATGTTACATAGACTAGGCATGTTGTCGGATGTCAGGTTTGATGTTTCGTGAGTCATTATGTCTCCATAGACTGAAGACAAATAGAGTAGGACATTCCCGTACGTTACGTTCTTTGGAAATCTGACATACCAACGCATCGTCGAGAATGCTGCCACCTGTGAGTAGAAGCAGCTATTATATCCTTCTTTAACGCGAATAAACTGTGTTCAGTCGTTGCTGAGCTAGCGGTAAGTTGTCAATTATAATGGCGTTCTCGATTGGCAGAATTTATCTGCACTGAGTGCAAAGTTTAGCCCTGAGCGGATGTAACCTTGCATCACATCACATTTGATGGTTTTAGAAAAATTTGCGAATGGAAAACATGCAACACCTTACATTCGATACCAGAAAAATCATACCAATCGAAAACGCTATGAAACGATATGAGAGTAAAAAAGATATGAAGTGTCCACAACACCTAGGTTCACGAGACATCAAGCCCGGTAAGATGCCTTGTCTATTTATTTTTAGTCAACGATACAAAGTTATGGGTAAACGAATACTTCCGCTTTAGTCCTCTTTATCAAGTGATATACCGACTGTGGTAACTAATGAAATTTTAATATATGGAAAGTTGTAAAAATTAATATATGAATTGAAATTTTGTAAAATTATTAAAATATCTATAACATATTATATTTCAAAATTCTATCTGTAAATCATGATATTATGAAGTTATTCTTGTGCAAAGTATTCTCGACCTTACTCCACGGGACAAAAACACGATAAACTCGAGTGCACCTGCGCGATAGGATTAAGGCGTCCAGTAGGGAACGTCTGTGGAGTATACGAGTATAAGAGATATTCGTCCTGTATGCCACGCCCAGGTTTTTTATCCCAAAGGATTTGCTGTCGCCACCCTATCAGGCATGCATTACTTAATGCCCTGAAGTCACTCTTAGAATCCTGTCATCTGATAGTATCCATGAAATAGTTATACCAAGATCCAGCATAAAGATAGATACATCTCCTGCATAATTATTTATACACCTGGATCTTGAACACTTTTAATATGAATCTCATACTCAATAGAGTACATTAATCCAATGGAAAAATTCAGTAATCATTTAAAAATGTAAAATCAACTCTGGGTTCGTGTCCGTGCTAGAATCTTAGAAACCTCATATTTCAAGGATTCAAAGACAATTTTAGCACTGCGTGTTAAATCTATTTCGTAGGTGGTATATACCGCTTTTCACCGATCTACACTAAGCATCCTGCAAAAGGTACAAAACAAAGTATCGCAACCGGTAACTCGATATACCGATCCCTTCGTCACAGAGATGCTTATAAGCTCTTTTATACACTCCCACAAAGCTGTATGTGGTAAGAAAGTTCGTAACCTCCTCTTGACGAAACCCGGCATCAGGTTCAGCACGAAAATGGCGTAAGCCGTCCTTCGTAAGCGTAAGTGGACACCAAGGTGTGTAAACGATGAAAACGATGGCTGCGGCTACCGTTATCGCCTCTCTTTCGGCTGGCTCCGTTACTTGGCGTATACTTAATTACTGCGTACTACGAGCGACCACTATATGCTCTACCGAAAGAAGCCGGCCTGGTAATACATATAAGTACTCTATCTTACCTCTGAGGATATGTGGGTTATATCGTTAATGTGAAACCGAAAATAAATTATTGTCAGTTTCAGAGAGTATCGGTCCAACCAGTGACCGCATACGAGATGGGTGGTAGACTCAGTTCTTATCAGGAATAGCATGCGTTTGCACTCAGCTCTTCTCATCCTCCTGAAAAGTATACCTGTATACGTCGTTACAGCTTCGTCCTCCACGACTTACGGAAGGTGTGTCCTGGTGGTTGCAGCAAGGGAATCGTGTGCCAGTCACCTCGAGTATTTCGTGAGAAGTCTTGTGGTGCATGGTGAAAGTAGATGACGCCCCTATACAGTGACGGAAAGAGAGTATGAGAATTTTGAAAGGGAGTCACGTATGCATATGAGAATAAATGCTCTCGTGGGTGCGGATCGTGTCTCAGACCTGCGATTCCTATACGATCTTGTATCAATAGTCGAGCTCCTTCGGGGAACCCAGAGGATTCTCAGGCCCCGGTAAAGATTATGGGGGCGTGTGGGTGTTGGATAGAAAGTCAAAGGACGGATGAACGCGAACCTAGTCTCTATGGGGGGTTCCACCCAAGGGCTCTACATAAGGAATATAATGTATCAAGAGAAGTTTATCTTTGGATGTTTGTTTATGAAAAGTATTATGTCTGTGTGGATGAATTCTTTTACCTATGGCTATATGTACGTCTTTGAGCTTTGAGAAATAGCCCATGTAACCCGGGGGGTCAATGTCGAAAATCGCGTTTTTACATGGGGACGGTACCTCGTAATTTTCGATACTCATACTTATTGGTTGAGCCTCTTCGTATGGAAGACGTCAGGGAATTAATGATTGTGATAAATCTTTTGCCAATGGAATGAATTACGATCGCTGCGGACACAACGCATCATCGACAATAAGGCAAACAAGATAATCAGCAAGTATACTATAAAATTAATTGTAATTAACAAGATTGTCGAGTTATAACTACAGTACTGTAGTAAAAAAGAAATATTCTGCTTAATTATTGGAATTTTCGAATTTTATAGAAGACACTCGAATCACGTTCTCCGTATGAATAATTTTCATGAATTCACCCACAGCTCTGCCTTGTTTCTCAGAAAAATTGTTTCTGTTAAAGCGATCGTAAAATTACAACAGGAAGTTCCTGGAGGCTTCATCCATCAGGCGTTTTCTTCTGGATGAAACTGAATCGCATCCAGTGACTCTATCAGACGGTGGTTTACGAGGAAAGATCGCGTGACTTTGCGCCGCTAGTCGCGAGGCGACAAGCAAAGCACCGACTCTGGAATCGTGCCGGGTAGCAAGTCAGGGCTGGTGAATTATGTTAGAAACGGTACTTATAATGGAAAAGGTGTTCGTAGCGAAAAGTCACGTATTCTCATGACAATACAGTGTAAATATTAATCCTACTGTATTCAAAGTGTGGCAGCATCATCATCATGCAGGGAACCAAACAAATTTGCTCTAAACAAAACCTTGATTTCGTTTATTCCAGACCGTTACCATTTATTCGAATCGTTCTACTACAAACCAGAGGATTATACTTACCATTGTGATTAAGTTAGGTTAGGTTAGCCAAGTTAATCCCAGCCTAGCTAAGCCGCTTCCAAATGTAGGACAGAACGAATTGCAATGACGCAATCGAACAATAATCGTGTAATAATACCGATAATTATGTATGATTAATGAGAAAGTATCTTTTGCTCCTGATGCTCGATTATTGCTGTTCTTTTGTTTTCGATGTAGCGCGATGCCAATTAAATTGAGCAACGTTCCACGCTGTACGCGATGAGACCCAGCTTGGTAATCGTCAAGGACTTGTTGCATCTGCACTTCAGTGTTGCATCTGCATTTCCAAACTCCGTATACACATTCTGCTCGTAAGGTAACTAACCGTATTTAATGTCGTGATACCTAACCTGGTATAAACCGTAAATGTACTTATTCTGAAGGAGCAGAGACACAGAAAAGGAACAAATCAGCCACGATACGGCACAACACGACACGACAGAGCTTGGGCCTTACTATGTATTATACGAAACGTACTATAGCATAGACGTAACGACACTGTACACTGTCTACATTTAAATTTCGATTCTATTTCTCGCTACTGGCTTGATAAAAGTTAACGCGCTGCTTTAAGTACCACGAGCGAGCGAACGCTAATTAGTCAAACGAACGGCAAAGCCAGCGTCGTCGAGCGGTCCATAAATAAAATATAAGTCAGAGATAAATCTTGTAAAATAACGATCCCGCAAAAAAAAAAATAGTAGCGGGCCAGTCCTTTCGGTCTACGATTGGCTACAGGTATAGTTAATATGTCTAACGAGAGCCATGCATATTCAATATACTATTAATATTTCGAAGGTGGTATAAGATTATTCGAATGGTAATATCAAGTTTTCAAAAAAGTGTAGGAGTATAGGGTCTTATGATGGAAGCAAATTATTATTGTAGCAAGAAATATATCATGATAATGGCTACCAGTAGTCCAGGGTGAGTCAATTTAGAATCGAGCAGATGAACAAGGTGTAAAAAAGTCTATATAAGTGACCTAGTACGAGTAGGAAATCCATCTAGCGGTCGCAGTGGCTAAAACGTTTGCGAACTCGCCCGTAGGTCTTTGTCAGGTAATGTAGGTGGTTAGAAGTAGCGACGGCAGTGGCGAGACTGTGGTCTCGTGGCAGTCGCTTGCGCGGTTGGTTGGTGGGCGTGGGAATGCTAGAAACAGTAGAACGCGTCTCCCCAGCCTTAAGCCGCATATGTATGAAGGCTAACTGCAACGATCTTCCAGATCGCAGCCAATCGTCGGCGTGGTACGCTGGAGCGGTCTAGCCGCTCGTACGTCGCGTGATACAGAAGTAAGGGAGGTAAGACGAAGTTGAATACAAATAAGAGGATCGGGTCGAAATGGTAACGCAAATGAACTAAGAGAAAGAAGAATAAGAGGAACAAGGAGAGTACGAGAAGAAGAAGAAGAAGAAACTTTGCTTAAACGATATTGGAGTACGACACGTAAAATTTTTCACGTACGTCCTTTATGGTCTGGAAAGCTGCGGGTCGGTTTGCAAAGTGCGACTTGGATCGTCTTGAAGGACTTATTGCAAATGGGGATAAACCAGGGTTATCCGTATAAAAAGATTAGAGACTTACGCGTATGATAAACGATAAGTATACTAGGCGTGTTCGCGGTTTGCGGAATCTAATTGGCGTACGAGTTTGCCGTGTGGGTGAAGCTTGATAAAATCTTAACTTTGTTGCTACTAGCTGGGTGGCCTCGGGTTATGGCTGTATTCCACTTAATACCGTTCGCTGAATTTTCTGAATAATTTTCGGTATAGGCGTGTTATCAACGAAGATAGACTATATTACGGAGTAATGCCATAATGGCGACTGACTATTTTATGGAGTCTTGTTTCGTGGAAGCCTTGCACTCGTATATGGGTATTAGTTTTCTATCGATTCACGTATAGTAAAGTCGCTCAGACGCGTTCGCTTGATTCACGTCCCCGGAAACGCTGAGATCTGCCGATAGGTTTGCGCGGCCTGACACGCGTCCAAGATCTCGGGGCCTTAAGGTCGCATAAATCTAAGCAACAAAGAGGCTCTATGCCCAAGCATTAAAGGTAAGATACGTGTCGCGCCTGTCTGTCCCTCCGATGGAAAGCGCTGAGGGACGCGCGACTTCTTCGAGGAAAGTCGGGTTCGTTGCGGGTACGGCCGATGTGTCGCGCGTTGTGTGCCCCGGGGCCTTACAACATCTGTCAACCGGCTATATGGCTGACAGGCCGATAAACTAGCTGAGCGATGGACCCGCCTTGCATTATGCAATCGCCTCGTGCTTTGTTTCATTTTTTTTTTTATATACGCTTCTTTTGTTTCTCCTTTTTACGTAAGGGTAGCTCTTTGTTCGGCTCGCGGACTTAAAGTATATACGTACGAGTATATACGGGCATACCCGGCTAACTTCGTATAGGACGATCGCGGTCGGCGTTCGTAAATTATTTTTCGAAAGAGGTGTGTTCGATTCTTTACGTCGAATCTCCCAATTTTTTTTTTCTTTTCGCTTGTTTACCGTGGGTGGCCATCTTCCAAGGCTCCTCTTATTCGACTTCCTACCGCCTTCTCCTCCATTGCCAGTTTCCATTCCGTTTCGAACGATCGTTCTCTTACGCAACTACCAAGACCAGTATGCTAATCCGGAGAATCGTAAGATCCACCAGATCCACCCGATCGTTTTACTATCAAGTTAAAAGAAAAAAAATAATAAAAAAAAGTCACGATTCTCACTTTCGAACAGCCGCTTTTTTTTTAAATATATAAACGAAATTATTTCCATTCCTCCGTTGCCATATCGCAGAGTGAATTCGTCCGAGTTGAAAACGCGGACTTAAGCCGCACGATGCTTCGCCGCGTACGTGTTCGCTGTTCTCTCCGCGTATGAATTCGCTTACACGGGATTGCAACAAGCATTAAGACCGTACGAGCACACTCGGCACTCCAGCCGAGGGGACCTTACTTCGCTACAGGGTGTCCTGATAAAATCGAGCGCATCGTCGTCGAGATACGAAGCTTCATGGACGATCTACTACTCGTTGAAGTGGACCCCTTTCTTGTACAAGTCTTTTTTTCGATGTGCTCTCCGATCCGTTACATCGTTCATCTCTCTGGGAACCGGTCTCGTTTCGGCAATGCGACCAAGATAAATTTTCAAAGCAGTGGACAATCGTACAACCACGTATGCTGACATACGGATAGGACACTGAGAAAATCGTTTGGTAAAATTGCAAACAAATCAGACCAATACAATCCCTACTAGTAGCGAACATAGTTTATAGAACCATGACCGGTAATCAAGTAAAAAAAAATTGAAATCCTCTTTTGGAGCAATTTACAGTATATGCATTTCCTGCCTATGCGCGCCATCATTTCAACCAAATTTCGCTTTAAAAGGACAGTACGTGCAATTCACCTAAAGCAAGTATGAACTAAACAAAGCGACTACTACTGCTGCTTGACTCAAATATTACTTACTTGATTTACATATAGTGCCGTCTAATCAAGTCAATCAGATAAGATTAACCATAAGATTTCAAAGGAGTTGGGATAATAGCGCAGGTTTCGTTCACTAAATTTAGTCATAATTGATAGAAATAAAATTTACTGAAAACAAATAAATTTCTCTTCGATTCTATCTGAGCAGCTGATATTACGGAACTTTTTTTTCTGGTCTACCTACACCTCTTATACAACCCAATGAATTTATTCTTAATTACTTAGATGAATAAATTCATATAAAATTGTTTTAACACGACACCATGTATAGTGTAGCATTCTTATACCCTGTCGCCCCCGCTCTTTCGGCCTTAAGCGACTTTCGCAGCCTGCGCTTTAACGTCGAGGGGTGGTTGCGCTGGCAACGTTGCATACTTCTTGGTGTCACATTACATTTATTAACCTTACTTTACCTACACGTACCCCGAACCCAGTCAAGAGTTGCCAGGGTTCGTTTCATCCACGTGCTTCATCTGCATTTCCGTTCACCCGGAATACCCAGAATTCTTCAGGAGAGTTTAGAAATTGTATTAAAAAAAAAGAGGTATAGTTTATCATTAACAAAATGATTATTACCAGGCTATCACTTGTTTAACATATGATTATCGTAGATACGACTGTTGGCTGTACTAGGTTTATTGAATTACGCCAGGGATTCCAACAAAGTCTATAATAACTCACAGACACCCACCCTCGATAAATCATCATGGCGTGCACACAGGAATCCGCGTAATATCGCAATCTCATCTCAGTCATGATAGATGTTAATAATATTTCAATTTGGCCGGACCTGGCCGCTCGAAACAATTACGCCTATTACCATGCCGTGAATGAGCGCGGGGCTGATTAGACGTCTAATTAGCATAGTACGCCGTACGGCCGTGCCTATGCGTGCCACGCTACCATCGATCATGGCACGCGAGTTCGTCGAACGTGAACACTTGGCGCACCGTAGAGACACGTCTTTGATTATGTCAATTCTGTGACGCGTATTCGACGCACTGTCGTGACACACGTGTCGCAGGAGTAAGTCGATACGTTAGAGTACGCCCAATGAAATAAAAAGGAAACCACGGTATCCGTGGGCAGTTAAAATAAAGATGAAATCTCAGTGTGAAGGATGCTTTATGGACCGTGAAGAGTCACGTTTGACGAAATTTTAATAAACTCTCTCGACGTTCACGCGCACCTTTTTGACTTTTCGATTCTCTATTTTACTGCTTGAGGAACTGCTGCTCAAGTTAGAGAGAGAGAGAGAGAGAGAGAATGAAGAAAGGAGTGGGACGTATGTATAGAAGTGAGAGGTGGGAGTCGAAGGGTTTTACCTCAAACAGGATGGAGCTTTGTCTTTGAATGTTAAAAGTCGACAAGGAACCATCCTCTACGCTGAGGAAGTCAAGAGTTAACGGCAACATACGGACGCAAACACTTCAATAAGACTTGGGCTGGGTCGGGTTAGGTAACTAAACAATCTCCTCCTTTAGATTGTTACCGAAGATGGAGGAGGTGAGTTCAACTTATATCTATCTTGGGCACGAAATTCTATCTAAAGTATTATAGTACATATATAGTTAGACTGGGTACCAGCTTAGATTCTTGCTGGGGCAAGTAATGTTCCACGTTCTACGTTTCAATGGCGTCTTGGAGTAACAGTGTGTCCACCGAGTAGATACTGTACAACGTCAGGAGCCAATTGGAGATCGATGGCGATAAGGACCTGTTAAAGAGTCCTTTGCCAATTTTCAGATTATAGATTACATAAAAGCGGCTTGTCCCATTTGACTTGAGGGGACTAATTACAGGCAAGAGATAATGGTCCGTTTGGTCCCGGACGAGAATGAAGAAAATAAAAAGAGTACACACTTTATCGTGTCCTAGGTGTGTATTAATTACGGTATTAACCTTACGGTACTTCATTACCTTGGCTTTCATCCAAATGAAGACACTTCCACGAATTTTGCTTATTACAATTTTTCGTATTTCTTTTCTGTCTCCGTATGTTTTGTTATTTTAATTTTTGGATTAAACACTTTTTTCGCCATTTCTCTTTTTCTTCCATAGTCACTTTCACAATGCCTGCCTATGGCCACACGTGTGCCTAACCAATCTATTAACTCCCACGAAAAAAAATCCTCTCTCTCTCTCTCTCTCTCTCTCTTGCACTCGGTCAAGTTACGCGACCCGTAATTAGCAGGCTAATACGTTCCTAAGAGCGTAGATTGAGTTCCCACCGAGAGAGCGGGATTTGTACAACTAATTGACAGGGAGATCGAAGCAAGACCTCGTGGAAATAGAGTCACGAAAGGTCTGTAACTGCAGCCAGGACGTCTCGTTGACAGCTGCAACCAATGCGTGGACGGCTATTCTCTTTTAATTGAACGGCTAATGAACCAGGCAGACCTCTAGTCCATTGTCCATGTTCTCTACTCACGATGCATACTCATCGATTTATAATTACGAATATGTAGTTGGTTAGACCATTGGTATCTGCTTATTACGTATGTATACAGTGAGCAGCATTTGAAATTCACACGGCGTACTAACTCCGAACTAAATCAGGAGTCACTTAGTCTCAGTTTATAAAAATTGCAATTAGACAGTTCTCGCTAACTCATTAATATTTACGCGACAGATCTACCAATTAAATCTTTTACTAATTGTAAGAAGTTCATCGTCGACTAATAACGTACATGGGCGGTAACCAGCTTCGCTAAATTAGTCCTTAATGTTTTTATTTGTTTGCTTAGTGGTTCTTCTGCTTGTTCGCATACACGCGTAGCGTATATTCATATGGCATATATTTATATTATAGTTCGTACGGAATGCTTGCGCGCCTACGGTATAGTATTATATTATTACCATGCAATAGTTACAGGTGCATAAGATATCACGCTATTTGGATTAACCTGAAGTTACTACACGACTTGCCGATCGAGTCGTATCGGTTACGGGCGACGATTCAATATTGTTGTGACGAGGGTCACTCTTATTCTCTCTGTTATTATTATGGCGTAACGTGTTCATGGCGTAGTCATGGTGTATCCGGTCGGGCCAGCCGCCACAGGAGAACCGAGTAAGAAAGCCAACGGAGGAACTCGAACCGAGATCGGTTAGGAGAGTCGAGAGGAGAATACCGGGCAGTCCCTCTCGGCACGCCGTACAGGCCCTACGTGCTTTTATTACCCGGCGCGACTTAAATCTTTCAGAACTATTTGTAGTCGCGAGTGAAAGCGTCATTATACATTTGAAAGAGAAGTTTCTCGCGTGGTGTGTGATACCGATTTTTTTTATTAAATTAGGCAAACAAAATTCAAAGATAAAATCGTCGATTTGGATGCTAAGGAACAGAATCTGGTTCATCCGTTTTACGTTATTGCGTATGGTTCACGATCGAAATAAAATCAAGGAGATCGGTATGGGATAGTTTGTTCGTGTTTGCCATTCTTGTAACGGAAAAAACAACTCTGCGAGATGACTGTGTCGTGAGAGGGAGTAGTCGAGCGTCGTTTCGTGACCAGTTGCACTGAAGAAGTATTTCCGGATGGAAGTACCAATCTGCAAAATTGGATATTCAACCTCATGTTTTTCTGGATGATTTCATATCGGACTGTAAACTGTATTATGGTGGACGCAATTATACAGAATGATCGGTATCTATACTAGACGGTATAAAATTGTGTCTCAGGTGCAGATGGGTACCGAAGAGTGTATGTACTAACTCGTAATTTAATAAACGTTTGCGAAAGAGTATTCGGATCGTGTCGAAGAAGCACTATCAGCTTTTCTTCATGGTAATTGGAGAGCTCGTTATCCAGAAACGGCGAGAGGAGGTAGAATCGGTTAAGCGAAAGAGTCAAGGGCCTCGTGGAAACGAAGTGTTTGCATTAAAACCTTGAGGCAAGGTGCAGGCTAACCATCCAGCGAAGGAAGGTTCGGCCTGAGAGTCGACCGGTACAAGACCGGTCGGCCCCGACCATATATTCACATGTGGGACTCGTGTGTGTTACATAATCTCTGAGCATACCCTGCAGCAGCTCACCTCATGAGAAACAATATCGGTATCGAAAGCTTAAAAGAATCAGTGATCGGACTGATATTTCTATGTGATTCAATGTCAATTTGTAATTGATGATTTTTCAAGACATTATGGATGGTACTAGGATTGAAAATTGGACCAGGGTGAAATTTTGAAAGACTGAATTTTTATGTTCTTCACGGAACTATGGGAGTATTACGTAATAATTGTGAGTAATGTTAAGGACACTTTCAGTGGACTATGAAAATATGGATAAGAAGCGTTACCGATTTTTTTGAACAATCATTCAAAACACGGCGTTTTGCCGCAATTCGAAATGGAAGACACGCTGCAAAGTGGTCTTCAGCAAGATCAGTGTTTCTCATCCCGCACCACGTCTGAGAAACTCCTGGAGAAGCGTTCGAACAGTCTAGGAAGCGGTGCTCTACACTTCATCAGAACCCGTAGCAGCATAAGACGTGAACTGAAGCGTCACTGTAATCAGTAAGTATCCAAGTGTAAATTGTTAAAAATCTCTAGAGCCTTGAATTCGAAATGGTGGAAATCATCCTTTAGATTCGGTCTAATGACGCTACAGAGAGACTCTGACACAACGAGGATCACAGTGTAGTTATTCATTAATTTCAAGTACTACCAATCCCCGGTAACCGATAAATCTAAGACCAAAACGACGTAAGTCTTGAAAGAGGAAGACATCGAATCTTCCTAATAAGTGAATCGCATTCGTGAAGATCGTGGAGACGAGGAAAAAGAAAAGGAATAAGAACCTGAAGGATGGGAGCAAAACTCGAATCCCACGTCCGGAATGCCGAATGACTTGCAGCTTGTCACGCTGCAGGCTAAGTCTCCCGAAAGGGCTTCGATATGGTATAGTCAGTCCGGGAAGCCGTTTTAGAGTCGAGCTCTTCCTGGGAAAGGACGGCTCGAAGCTTCTGCTAGGCCGAAATGAATAGCGTATAGAGGGTACCTATACAGTGCGACCGAAGCGGGAAGTGGAAGTAATAAAAGTGCGCGGCATGCGGTCCGCGGCACTTATGACGATAAATTATAATGGCATTCCGAAGAGCGGGCGGGCGGACGTCTACCGCGACAAGTTCGTAAAGTCTCTGTCGTGGTGGATGTTAGATAAGAATAAAGAAGATGGAAAAGATGCTATAGGAATAATTAGCATGAGATCGGGTAACGAGCTTAGGGTCGTCGAGTGCGATGCTCGTGTTGTACCGTGTAGGTGGATACAAAATCTTGTCTAGACCAAGTATGAGCCAGTCCTAGGAGTCGCTGGAATGCAGGAGTTGCTCGAGGATGTCGTGAGGATTTTCTTTGCTTCTTATTTCTTGCCCGTCCTTTCTTTTGGTGTCAGAAGTACAGCCATATACATATAATATATCCTACATAGTAGATTCATACCCACTATGTTTATATCTGGAAAACAAGGTATAGGAAGATTAAGGATAAAAATCATATTCCTATAAAGACAAGGTGAAGTGCATAGCAATTCATTATATACCTATAAGGTAAAGTATCGAAGTTAATATGGCGCCGTATCCATTATCATTTCATAAGTCTCATACGGAATGGATCTGAATTCGAATTTTATATGTAATGTGATTCGGGTAAATGGATTCTGTATAAAAATGTTCAATGGTATATAACAGTCGGATTCACAGTGGGGCCCCTGGCGCGCATAATAAGCTTCACGTATGGCTCTGGGGGTTCCCAGTTTGGATCGCAAGGACCTTAAGGCCCCGCA
>JARPRG010000508.1:954243-1039529 GCA_031001745.1 Hartigia nigra
TATATACTTGGAGTATATAATACAATGCTAGTATCTATAGTATGTGGTTATAGGTGTATATATATGTATATTTATATATTTCTGTATGTATATATATACATATTACGTACAGCGTATGTACTTACATAGATTGTCGTTGTAACTACCTACTTGTCTCGACGGCATGCGGGTATCCCACCCAGAATACCCCTGCGTTTGTTTATACGGCCGATTATGGATACTACGCTGCCTCCAGTACGACATTATCCAGGAGATGTACATGGGGATCCTTGTGTTTTATTTATTGGTATCCTTTTTCTTTTAATAAGAATTTTTATTCATCGCTCGATGAAATTTGATATCCTTCACCGTTGTGAAGGTATTTTTTTGATATCTTAAGGATTTTATACTGTTGTTCATTGCTTTCTTTTCTCGTGACTTGGCAATGCTGCTCCGCAGTGGTGCCAGGGTACGTGGTAAGGAGTCAGTGAAAAAATGGGGTGAACGCCGAGGCAAGGGAAAGAAATAAAAGGTGCACAATACTCGTCAAGGACAGGCTGTATTCAAATGCGATCAATGCACCGGCCAACTGGACCTATGTACTTTTCCAGACACCGTCTCTGGTACATTTAAGTTGTGTCCATCCATTATTTTCGTCTACCATTGTACGTAGCTATATATTGTCTTGTAAATATTGACGCGTAACCCATAGTCGAGCAAATATGAAGAATCGCGATCTGAAATTTTCCCACGTTGATCGTTTCGCGTTTGTCTGAGAGAAAATGGCGATGATAAATGAGGATCGATCGCACGCTGCTATGAGGATCGTTAGCGTGAGATTCAGTGACGTAATGATCGTGCAGTCGAGATATTAGCATCGGATGGACCTACGGACAGATAGATGGACAGATGGACGGACGGACTGAGGAATACCGTTAAACAAAACCTCGCCTTCGTGACCCCGGCTCGATCAGGGCCGATGACGATGACGATCCACTGTACCTTTTTGCAGGCTTTGCTATACATATAGTCGCCATCTTATAGATTCTCAGCCTACGGTGAGGTCGTGCGGTCGCGCGATCTATTTCATGATTATCTAAATGGATCTTAATGCGTGAACAGAAACAGTTCTACCTGGATGAGACTGTTTACGAAATCCTAACGCAGTCCACTATTCTTAGAGTGAATAAATTATCGTGGAATAAACGCGTAGAGTGGTAATTTTGCAAAATTTCAATCTGAGACGTTACGAGGGGCAGGGTGTACAAAGCCTATAAAGAGGGAAAGATTAAACGTATCCTTTGAGACAGTCGAGGAAACCGCCTGATTGCTTTTGGCAAATTTGACCAATGCCTCTCCATGATAATGCGTGCATTATTGTCATTGCAAATATAGGATTGTTTGCACGATCCTTGAGGAAAGTTTGTTTTTTCTTCACCAAAAGTACGGGTCGTTATGGAAAGATCCTTTGGCAAGATCGAAGGATAAATATTGATCCTTTACGTGGTTTCACTTTCGTTAACGTCGAAAAACTGGTTCGTACCGAAATCCTGTTTAGGATATACGAAATCTTTTGCGACGATCATAAATGACGTAGGTCTGATAATTATAGAAAGGAATAAAAATGGAGCAATTAGTGCCAAGATTAATGTTAATCCCTTCGAGGAGACATTTGCTGGAAACTCCAGAAATACAGGAGAATCAATGAGGCAAAACGGGAGTCAGTAGCGAAACTGGCATCTGACGGGCGACTCTAACGGCTCGTAAATTAATAACAAGAAGTAATAGTATAAGAAGGTAGCGTAGACGTCCTAGGTGGTGGTACATTATATATAGCGTAGGTAGTCAGAGCGCGCGCCGCGTCGTGGCTGTAGCGAGAATGAAAGGAAGAAGAAAAAAAGGGAAAAGCAAGAAGTGGAGGAGGATGCAAGGATGCAAGGATGCAAACCGACAGCCAGGACAGGAACATACCCGTGGAAAGGTAAGCCAGAACTGTACGTGGAAAGTACGTGGAATATCCACGTCGCGTATAAGATAGACACGGAGAAACTAAGAGGCGAATCAAAGAGTAATAGGGGATAGGAGGTAAGAGTGGGCTGAGTGGAGAGAAAAATAAATAAGATGGATACGGGAAATAAGAGGAGCAAGAGAGTAGTAGTGTGGAGAGCGAGACTGACAAAACCCGACAAGATGGCCAGGAAGGAGAAGGAGGAACGAGAACCAGCCCAAGTGCAGAACCCATCCAGCCACGAAAAGGTGCACCGTGTATACAGGGTGTTGGCTAAAAATTTAACTCGATGCATATAAATGTACCGGGTGACCGTTTGATACCCTTGACCGATACTGTATTTGAATTGTGCTTGTTACCGTGTATTATGTCGAAGGTACATTCACTTTCTGGACTAGGACGCGTTTTGAGAATAAAATCGGTATTGCATTGTAGGTAAGGTACTGTATGCGAGCACGTCGACATCTCTACGCTACTGTGTCAGAACAATGCTCTTCATCAGCAGACTGCGCGGCAGGCTACAGCTTGTGGCTCCCTTCGTTCAGTTCCAAACAACGCAACGTCACCAAATAAACTAGAACGAATGCCACGGAACGAAATGGGACAAAAAGAGAATTGGACGTGGTAGAGCGAGCAGAGCGCATACAAATGTATCGCCAAGCATAGGACGGGTTTAGAGGCGAGTATCCCACTTGACGACGGACGCTCAAGAGGATACCAGCGGCAGAGTGGTAGCAGGGGCCTCCGTCGCTCGACATTACGAGTAATTAAATCGCCATGTTCTAGAGGAAAAGGGTGATTTTCTTGGATATTATACTAAAGGGCTATTCAGTGTGGGATAAGAATTCCTGAAGGTATTATACTCCTCTTTTCAGTATGGAAGGAGGTTACACGCGGTCAATCAGGACTAAAAGCCGAACCTGATAATGCACGCGCATTTCGGTCGATCCGCTGCTTGTGTCCACTGCAAAAAGGAGCGGCACGAAAAGCTGAAAAGATAAGAGCACGCCGAACGGCCCTTGGGCTTGCAGAACCGGAATTTCTTACAGTGGCGTAACAGTCTGAATAATAAACTTCGTCAGAGGATCGTGATCGCGGAAGACATTTGTAATTTTGAAAATTATCCAGAATCCTCAGGGTGTCTGGAAAAAAAGATATTCCCTTGTGCGCATAATAACGTCAAATAGTCACGCCCAAGAATATTTAGTCAACGTCAATACATTTATTCTTTTTTGGCATTCTGCCTTTAGGTACTATTTTGTAAAATTTTAATGGATGCAACTACTTAGTACGTTAAAGGATTATCGATAAAGAAGAACCAGAGAAAATACTTGTCGGTCAAAGAGCTGTGCAGAATCGGAGGACGAAGTGGTGAACATAAGGTGGCGTCTCATAGCGGCGATGGCCAGAAGTACAACTAACCTTGGCAAGGTCACCGAGTCCTAACTACCCAGCGACCCTTCTCGTCTCAGCGAGCCCTTTATTAACCATTCGTCCTGATTCCCCGCAGCCATGTGCCATTCAGCGGACTTGCTTTACTTTTTGCGGACGCGTCTTCGTTCATCGTTCGTTCCTTCTTCACGGCGAAATCAAAACCCGCACCGTTTCCACGCGTTATTCATCGCCTTCATCAGTAATACCCTCGTATTATATCTTACAACTATCCTTGAGAAAGACCGTCGATAACCTAGACCTCTTCTTCTTTTTTTTTATAGGAGTAAATCATCGGAGAGTACCCCAAGCAACAACGAGGGTGGAAATGGCGGAGGCGGCGTGGGCGGTTTGGGAAAATGGTTGCGAGAACACCTAGGAGGTGGCTCTAGGGGTAGTCATGACGTGAGTATCCCGCTTCCGGCAAAGAGAACCGGAAGTACAGAGAAAAACCTGACCAGGGTGGCGTACGCGTCTCAGAATCTTTACTGTAGTCTACCAAGGGAACATGGAAGACACTGTCATAACATACGCAAACACATTCCGCCCGGTCTTCAGAGTCGTCCTAGATCGAACAGCGCGAATTTCCATGAGAAATCGCATAGCGATTCACCGCATACTCCTTTTATCGGTACAATTACCAGAGGTGGACCCATTTACGGCAGCGAAGGCAAAACCATAAAGAGACGTAATCGCGATCGCCGAAGACACTCATTGAACGAGACACAGGACAGCAGTCAGAATCATCGAAAAAGGTCAGTATATATAGAGACTGTGGTATCTACCTTATAAGCAGTGCCCAGTATACATATATCGTGTCACGTATAGTACCCGAAGGTCGGTTAGGTAACGAGGGATGCAGGGATGTTTTTTGTTCCTGGTGAGACGCGACCATCTCGGCATGGCAGTTCGTAGAATCCTGATACAGGAAACATACCATTGCTCCGGCATTGACGACGACCTGTCCGGTACATGCCGCGGTACTAAGAGTAACATACGGCACGCGTAAAGCGTCCTTAATCCCGCCTTGGTTGTATCTGACCATAAAAAGGATTGGGTAGGATAACACCTAGACGATACATAACCTTGAACACATCCTCAGGGGCTCCTGCTGAAGATTCACCATTGGAATCCTTCTGGATGATTTAACGCGTCGCAAACCTCGTTCGGGAGTACGCTGGTTGTAAGTGTCCGCGTCTGGTATGTGAATGGTGTGTAGGACTGTAGGGTCCCGGGATATATGGCTGTCTCGAGGGTTCTCTCTCGAAGAAGGCCCCCGTAGGATCGCGCGATCGCGGACACAGGACTGCAAAATACCGGAGTCCGTCCGTCGGTCCGTGGCTGTGTCGGCCCGTGAATTTACGACGCGCTCTCCGATAACCTCGATAGGCCGACACGAACCGGGAGAAGATGTGAGTCTATTGTGTCCACCCGAACCTGGACCGGGATGGTGCAATGAGTGTTTTTTCGATTTTGAAAATTACGACTGGGTCACCGCAGTGAATTTCGTGTGGTCCATGTACAGATGTATGTACCATATGTAACATATGAATACAAGGAGGCTGAGTATTTTATCGATGGACGCTGCGCGCTTATAGAAAGTAACGTATAGGATTCGGTAGGTTAATATATTCTGATGGTTAGGAGATACATCTCTGGCTAAGGATGTATTTGTATTGTAACCTGTTTGTGTGAGCTACTCAAATGACACCGTATAACAATTGTAGTGGTGACTCGTTTAAGTGGGGCCCATCCTCGGTTACGGCCCTGCATTTACTTTCCTGTAGGGACCAGTGAGCTAAATATAGCTAAGCCCAGGATATAAATAGAATAACCCCGCGGGGGCTTGGATGCTGAGGTCAGCCAGTTTTTTTTATTCTTCTTGACCTCAGTATAACCTCTTTCTTATACCCTCACCTTAAAAAACTTCTCTCACACTTCGTATGGGACTCTCTTATTCTGGTGCTCTTACTCACAATCAGCCGAGCGATTTTTCTTTGGTACATTTGGTCCCAGTCGATCCCGGAACCGATATCATTCTACGTGTTCCAAGCCCGACTGGAATCTGGAACGAGAGACTCGGTGAAAGGTAAAGGTCGTAGGACCCAGAAGGTCCGGCAGCCCTGTGGACGTATCGGGGGATTAATGGCAGTGACATCCAGCACCGGTCGAGATGAGATTCTTGGACTGGTCTTAGAGAGAACAAGAAGAAGAAACTTATAGAGAAAACTCACTGAGGTAGAATGCTAGACAAAGAGGAATAAAAGAGTCAGAATAAAGGACCAAGGGACAAGGGATACTCTCTATAGGTAAGGACATTGACCTTAGATTTGCCCTGCGTCCTTGAAAATACCAACATGGCCAGTTTATGCAACCTCTCACAATATACAATCTCGCATCCTCCACTCTACCTGGATGCTCCCGTTCCCTTGGATCTTCAATGCTATTAGTTCACCTGATGGAAGGGTCTACCAGTTAATCCAGTTTATTAGATCAGAGACATGGTATGGGGTCTTTATAGAATTGCTATAAAACAGAACCGGCGAGTGTTTTCAATGCCAAGTGGCATAAGGTACTACACGCTGAGCGATGTGCCCTCAATTGGAACGTCACAATGCTGATGCTTAAAAAAGTTGACCTTCCTATCCCACGAGACATCTCCCATCGTGCTCCTGGTCTTTCTAATGGCGTCCACGAAAATGAATAAGGGGCTTTTGACTTTGATACGAAAACCAACGTGCTTCACGGACACCTATGTCTTTTACTTAGTTAGCTGCAGCTTGGTACTGAATGTGTGCGCGACACACGCCGATAGCTCTGTACTCGATGCAGTCCCAGAGATCCTTGAACCTACAGGAATGCAGCGGTGGCGGCCCACGCGGCCTCAGGTACCCCACTCCGTCGCTCATCCGATCTAATCGCCCTAGGGCCGGACAAGAAGAGATCTGTATTGGCTAGATGCACGCGCCTTCTATTCTACTTCTACTTCCATTTCTAATTCTCCTCTCATTTTTTTCATTTTAACTCCTATTTTATTTGAACTTTTACATGGGGGACTTCTATCGTTACATGGAAACTTTATTTGGGTTATATCAAAACAATTTTTCACGGATAACTACGATTGTGGTTTTTAACGATTTTCAATGTTTTCAAAAGAAATCATTTTTCTTCACGGTCCTTCCGTTATTTTATTGAATTATTTTTCCTTTGGGTTTTGTACCATTGCTAATTATGGTACAATGGATACTGAGTCCGAGGATATTACGATTATCGACGTTAAGCTCTCTCCCATTGCTGGTGTCCTCGATGACATCATGGAAGCCTCCCTCAACATGTCCTGTGACCTCGGGAGTTTGATTATGGACGAAATGAACGAAGAGGAGAGTGAAAATATCAAAAAATTTTCAAGAAGTACGATGCCTTCTATTACGGAGGAAGAGGATGAAAGGTATAAAAAAAGTGACAAGAACACTGATGGAAGTGAAAAGATGGAAACAGTATGTACCGAATTGGAGATAATTGAAGAAAGTAACGACGATAATAAACAGTACGAGAAACAGCAAGAAGTGGATGTAGAATCTGCCGAAGATGAAGAGGAAGAAAATAAAGAAATAGACGTAATATCAGAAATGAAGAAAATCATTGATATGGAATCATTTTTCTTTTTCGACGACATATCTCCAGAGGTTTCAATAAATATATGATTTATTAATACACGAAAAAAAGTCGTTATTCCTAATGACCATTATTCCCACAAGCTCATCGTATCTCCTAGATCCTTCAAGATCGACACTCAATGATCAACAAGTTCGAGGAACTCGTTTCGGAGCAAATCGATCTTCAAAAAAAAATAGACTATTAGAACACTGGGTGGTGAAGAACTCGGGGAAGGTCAGACACTCTAATCCTGCGCACTGCCAATTGAAAAGTGATAAGATCGAATGTCTTCCTGTTAAACTACCTGACGTATAACGACTTTGGACGAAGACAGGAAACAGGAAGTTCTGGATCACCAATATAAGAAAGCACTTCAGGACTGCAAGCATCAGCTGGATATGATCCTCGGCAAGAAGAAAGAGTTGGCCACTGATATGTTAAATTACAATGACAAGTACAAGGAGTACCTTGACAAGGACTATGACGTCTTCTTAGGGCTGATGAACCTGGAAAGATCCACAGGATCCGGCTTGATCTTCGCCAAGACTGGACAACAATTCACTAAAAGGACTGTATAGAATTTAATTTATCGTCAACGAAAGCGTCGTGAGCATCTCTGCACGATACGATTGAACTACATCATCAAGCAGTATCAGTACGCAGAGATCAAATCGCTGATCGATCAGATCGACACCCTAGGTCCGGGTATGAGCAGCATGGACTACGAAGAAGTTTGCCTGCAGCAAGTAGCCTTCGAGGAGAAGCTCGACGAACGAGATCAGGAACTGGACAAGCTTCGTTATAGGTCCTATTATATATATTTTTTTTCATAAACAACCTCAAAAATTGATAAACAATTTTTTCTCCAGGATACAACAATTTGCCAATATCTTAGCTCATTACAAGGAGAAGGCATCGTGTCTTGATTTGGACATCAAGAACATGAAAATTGACCTGAACAAATTTGACGTGAAGTCTAACATCACGCGTGAGAGTGTAAATAATATTCATTCCCTGTTGGCTAAAGTGAGAAAGGAATACAGTGAAAAAAGACAAGAGGCAAGATTCTTGGTTGCTCCGTCAGATATATAATGGACATTTCAAGCACTTTTGGGTTACTGATCTTAGATATTGATTAGGCCCGTGTTACTAGAAATGGAACGCACACTGAAGATCCTGTAAGAATTAAGAGTCCGTATCGAAGCTATAAAAAGTAATATCGATCATCTAGAAACGACCGTGCGTAATAAAAATCGAAATGAAAAATCAGTGTTGACACCGGTTCCTAATTATACACGATCCAGTAATCCAGGACGCTGCTGATCAATGATCTATTGATGAACTACGGTTTCAACTTAGAGTTTAGTTTATCTTTACGAATAAGAAATACTAACCGCACGATACCTTTAAGGCTCATTCTCATATTCCAATAACGCTCAACTATTCTCGGCATTCAGACACAGTCATTGTATTCTATGTATTCCATGCCATTATACGGTGTATGTTCTCTTGAATATCATCCCGGATAATCATGTAGCTGCTCAAAGAGAACAAGTCGTTAGAGCAATGCCCTTATGATTTTCGCGCATTTATATCTAATGATTACTTGCGTAAGTCGTATGAATTTATGCGAATCGTTAAAAGTCGCCAAGAAATCATAAAGGCGCCCACAAACAGCCCACGGGGTTATATTGGATACATGGTCGATAAGTCTCTATCGCCACATGGATGACGACTTAATGTCACCCAGTCAGCGCGCAAGTAGTCATACATGACTGATAGACAGAGAAGACCGCGTGTGGATGAAGCTTTATGGACTGTATGGCCTTTGGGCAACGACTTCGCTTACTTCGATCGATAATCCATTACTCATTGCCGTAACACTGGCTATACCGGGCAGAGCACTCGATTCCAAGCGGTATATTTTTTAAATCAAGAATACGCAGAGTCGATGACCGGATATTTAATCATGTAAACATTTTAGTGAATTTTTGCTTGGAATGCGTGCCACCATACACAGTACGTTCTCCATCGCGCCATACGTACGCGCTAGTAAAAAGTCGATTTTTTGTTCAGGGAAGCAGCGATTGTACCAAGTCAGCGGAGACTAATATCTCTTTACGGTGAGCACGTACCGGGTGTTCATAATTACAGCCATTGGAACGAGATTCAACATCCCTCGATTTCTCACTAAGGCATCTTATACACGGGATTCAATTGAAAATTACAAGGTGTGGCACGTTAAAAAAGTTTCATATAAATCATTCGACGTTAGACAGAAACGTGCTACTGTATGATTTACAAATACTGTGCGTTCGTGTTCCAGGGAATCTTTGATACACCATATAAATGGATTCAATCAAAATTTATCAAATACCGTGAGTTCTTTATGAACAAACCGGTACGATGTGATCACCACGTATTAATAGATAATTTACTGAGTGCGCGCAAGGCCGCTGCTTCATTTTTCGCTGGTCACAAATAACACATTAGAAACTCGTTATTAATTATAATACAGTGTAAACCCTAAATAATAAAGAAGGAATATAAGAGAGAAAGAGTGACAGAGACAGATAAATAAAAGATTTCGTCTTTACTGTAAAGAATTCGAAAATTCAAGGCTACTCGCTTATGCCAGTGAATACGTTGAACTCACTGGTGATAGTTTGTCGTCACGTTAATATTAAGCGATTATTTTAAGGTATTGTATATATTTTTTTTTTATCTCAACGTAGCCATCCAGAACGGAGATTACAAATTGGACGGCGTCGTTTCTTCACAGAGTATCATGAACGCCTTGAACGTAACGTAACGCGTAAATCATAAAGGTTACGAAAGGTCCAGTCTTCTAGTATCTAACGGTAAAATTTGTTTTTCCGAAACTCAAAGTGACGTCGTTTCTGTATACATTTGTACATGGCACTGTATGTATGCTCAAGAGACAAAGAAACATCGTATGCAAAAGAGATACCAATGATGGATGACTTCCAGGTATGCAGAATGCAAGTACGTATATAGTACTCAGCATGAAACTATATAAGGTCTTGAGAATAGCATCCATTTTATTTTCGCAAATTGCTCAAACCTGTTCTTCGGCTTGCAGAGAGTGGCGCAGCGACTGAGCGTTAATTTCACTCTTAAATTCATTAACCTTCCGTAATGATGAGCGACGTAACGTGTGACTAAGCGTCCTTGTAATATGAAATAATACCCATGACCTTGGAACTTTTTTTGAACTTAGCCGTGTCATCCGTACATTTCTGGTATAGAAATGAAGGAAATTTTCCAAACTCAAAATTTGCTCAACCGTTTAAAATCGTCTGACTGCTTATCGCTCGTTAAAATTTTGCAATCTTAGGCTACATAAAAAGGATCCTTAGGGCGGTTCAAGGAATTCCTTGACACCTTGTCGAGATCACCATTTGCGATTTGCAGCTCGTGGATGAATGACTGTTTGGTAATATCTATTATTAGCGCGATGCGTTAGTGGAGCTGCGCCATTGGTTTAGCGAAACGTTCCTTAGGCCGCATACATATCTATACGTCTAGGATAGATTGACGTGTGGGTAAAATCATTGAGAACGATGTTAAGCGAGTCCACCCACTTGTTGCATGATAATATTTGATCGTCAGTGTATACCATAGGATCTGGGAACTTACCTGTTGACTGAATTAATTTAATCGATTCAAGTGTGGACGATGATAAAATTGGCGAGGATACATGGGGACGGGAAGAAGGGGTAGGAAGAATTGGGATGGAAGCAGGAACGATAATTCGTAGCAATTAGTCGGGGGCCATTAATCTGTTTCGGTGATTTATCTGGGCTGAATTGATTCTTGCCTGGACGTGGGGTTAGGTTAAGATAGATGGCTCTTTCGCTTCCTCCATGGAGGAGATGACGTATCTATTAAGGCCGGAGGGTTATTCGTGTCTGTTAGATATATATATGTATGTATGTATATAGTAGCGTGCCCGTAAGGCCTACCCCAATATTATGTAAAGCGAGGGGTTACTTTTCAGGAAACCACGTGGCAACTAATTTCGACGTCACGAAGATGTCGGGCGTCTACGTCCGCCTTTTCATCCGCAAATATCCGGTCCTTCTACGCCCTTGTTTATTTACCGGTGGCCTTCAGAGACTATCCGTTAGGTTGGCAAGTGGTGACGTTACCTACCTGCACCTGGGACAAAAGCTTTAAATGTATTCCGACCGTTTGTCTTTTGGATGGGATGTAACATCCCTTAGGGACCCGTATACCTGGACTTTGGTCAGGTCTGTTTAGAGCCTTCTTGGAAAGCAGACTGATTTTTCTGGAAAAAAATACTTGACGCGAGACACTTGTGAATTTCTCACTCGTCCCGCCAAAGACATTTGGGCAGCCGTTGTTCCCTTCGTATCTTTCAGACGTTATGGTTCTCATTGGTAATTATTGTGTAGGCCAATTGGTATACCAGCTACCCTTAACCCGACAGCTGGGCTTGTTTTGAAAAAGATGCAAAGGAGAGAAACCTCGTGGCAAATTATGCAAATCCGGGGCATTTGCATTTGCTTAGTGTAGCTAGTTGCAACGGCGGCTTAAGCCAGAGTGGACTTTCATCTGTTTACCATAAAAAAATTGTCGGTATCCAATCGGATGAATCCAGTGTTGCTCTCACGGCGCCCTGCCCTGTCCGGATCGAACTGAGTTCGACGAATCGTAGGATCTCACGATACCTTGCCCTGCCCAATCGGCAAAATAATTCCTGGCTTTCTGTCTCTTACCGACCGACTCGTGTCTTCGAACTAGTCGCATAATTCTGATCGGGTCGATCGATCCGTCGGAGGAATAACTGGATGAGAGAAAATGGTGGGTATCTAGGTAGGTTGGTAGGTAGGTAGGTGCCGTCAATCGTGACTCCTTTCATACAGGAAAATTCGTGCAGTCGTGCATCCGTATAGCGATACATCCAACATCGAGCGACTGGTTCTTCTTCTATCGTGTCTGCCCTTCAATTTAATTCGTGATTCGTGCACCGTGAAGAAGACCGCAGATGCATCGCAACCCTCCATAATAAAAATATAGGCGCGCGTGCTCCGTGCCTCTCTGCCCGCATTAGACTACCTTCTTTGGCTTTCCCGTCGAAGAATCTAAATTAAGAAGCGAACAAAGGAATTGCTCTTCTTGGATCTTCTTTTTACGTTTTCTACTTCTTATCCCCTACGTATCTTTTTTTTTTACTTTTTTTGTTTGCCGTTTCTTCTTCGAACGACCTCGTACAAGGAGGATGAGATAGAATGTTATGAAAATGCTGGGTTATGGTAACAAGAAGACGTGGCTATCGAAAGAAGAGACTCTTCTTATCGTGTCTAGTCGTAGAGAGTAAACGTGAGAATTTTGAAAGTGTTAACATCTCGCGAAAGCAGAGTATTTCCGTAAAAGGGAAATCGCGCGTTAAGGTATTGGTTTTGCTCTCAAGGTCAACCGGTATTCTCTCCCTGGAAAGACTGCATTACGCGTTTCTATTACGCGCTCAATTACAGCAATTGTTACACCTTCGATACTTAGCAATCCCAGCTTAGTATTTTCACCGAAATGTTGCCATCTCAAAAACGCTTTCCCGTATTTGGTTATGGTAGTTGATATTTATCGTAACAGATCGTGCAACCAGTTCCTTGAAGTAATTCTCAGTGGATCGACTCACCGTTACACGGACGTACAAACATCACTTGCTTGCCGACGCCATGATTGAATATGTCAACAACATAGCACGTGAATCCACACGCGTTACCAAAGGGAACTTCGTATAAAGAAACATGCGCTGTCTAAGACAACAAAAAGACAAGTGTCAAACTTGATAAATAATTTTGTCCACATGAAAAAAAAAAAAAATGATGCAATCGTCTCTTCATTGACAAGGAAATACTTCGCCTGGTTAATTAGGACAGACTGCACTCCGTTGCAGCCATATGTATCACGTGAAGTTGTTACACGTATTGCATATGATACAACGATTACCAAATAGTTATCTACTGCAATTGCTTAAGCGTCACTTAGAGACTTATTGTCCTCGAATTTTTTTGCTTTCTACTGGTATTATTTACAGCACTTTGTATCACTTGACACACGTAGTAACAACAACGTTATCGAACATTGGGGTATGACTTTAATTGTGAACTATAATTGAATTGACCTCCGGTCAGCAGCACTCACAAACTCGACGTCCTTGGCAACGGCCGGCAGATGGTTGGCAAGACGTTGGTCAGTGCGCGATATAAGTTATAATGCAACTCTTCGTTTTGCTTTTTTTCTTCTCTGGAAGATCGAGAACAAGAAGTACTTCGAGATGGAATAAGACGTATAGGGAGGAACCAGAAGTTGCGGCTGCTCGATTCGCGACCAAGTCAAACATTTCCTGGGAAACTGTATGACATGAAGAATCCAAGGGATAAAAGTATCATGAATATGCTTATGCGAGTTGATAATCAATTCGTCTTTGTCAAAGTTATCAGGTGATGAGATGCGTAGGATCGACGCGTGGCGTAGCCATTTTCGGCGAAAGCCAATCAGCGTCTGAACGACTTTTTAACATGGAGTTTAATCCGAGATTAAGATTTGGACAAGAAGATAGCTAAAAATAGGGTCTCGCTCTCTTTCTCTCTCTATTCAATACTGATCCATTTTCGGACATTCGTTGCTTTAATAAAACTTATGAATAAACTAAATTGTAGACTAAATAATTCTATATGATTTTGTTCGTATTACTATATTACTACACACTGTATAAATAACAGATAACAGAAATGCAATCATGTCGATTAGGTCACTATGTATTTGTAACAAGAGCACGTAGGGCTTCTTTGCATTGATTTATTTTACTGCCCAAGGTTCTGTTCGGTGAGTGGACCTAGGACCGTTGTATGATAAACAAAATGGCCATTATGATTTAGATGGGAAAAAAGTGATTTTTTTTCTTCTTTAAATATTGTTATAGATTATGAATGTATAATTATTATTTGTATATTAGTAGATATAGAGCATAGGAATCATGGCGTTGGCTTCGCAAAAGAACCAAGTGGCTGGTAGAGCGGTCGTTTGCCTTGGGTTGCCTTCAAACCGGCAAGCATGGAGTCCGATCCCGATTCCGATCCCGCCCGGTTTCTACCGCGTGCATTCCTTTTGGACTTCGGTTATACTCGGTTACGTCCGTAACTATTCGGAGAGTCTCGGCCACCCGCCTCGTCACCGGCATCGGGCAAGATCGGCAACAGTCGTGCATCGGCGCTTGCCCAGACTGTTTCGCGTATTATCATGGTGCTGCTTCGAACGGATAGACTATCGTGTACTGACGTTTCTCAAGATGAAACCGTGAAAATATAACTGAACGAGATACGAGCGCCACTGTGAATCGCGCGCAGAACACAGTGTCGTGTGTGCAGTGTGTGCTCTGTTACTTGGTGTATTAAAATAGACCGGCTTTGAGATTATACAGCCATCCTGGATAATATCTTCGACTCTACCAGCACGGCTAAACACAGCCAGACGTCCTAAGAATCAACAGGTGCGATCCTGCGAGTTTACAGGTTTGTTCCTCAATGGACACCTGCTGTACTTTTGTGCGAAATTTTTCGAAGGGTTCAGTGTAGCAAGGAAATTTTTGTTTGAGGGTAATCGTCGAATTGTTATTAATAAATAAGTGACGAGATTCATTCGAATCATGCATCATTCCCACGCTTTTCGTCCGTGAATCCTTTTGCGCTACGCGAAACCACGTCTGTAATAGACGCCGCTTCCTTTGGAGTAAATGTTAAACTCACATGCAACTGGTTACTCCGAGATATCTCCGTATCGCGGAATCACGCTGCACTGATCTTAGACTTTTTTTTTATAATTTAAAGTAAAACTTCAAACATACCGCAACATATATACAACATCGCTTTCGATCCATTCTTGTATTATCTAAAGTGCTATTAGTAAATAGAAATTTTATATAACGAGACAAGTTCTCTTTCTCGCCCTGCCGCGAAACAGTCGATGAATTTTTAACAAGAATTTCGTTTCGCGTTTGTCGAAATTCGCTAAACTTTCCCGGACATGTGTGTATATACTTGCTCGACCGTTCAAAACGGCGGCTAATTCAAGCTAAGATTTCTCGATGAGAAAGCCCCTACTTGATAAAGTGATATCGAGCGACCGCGAAATTTCTCCTGAATGAAAGATTCTTCATGGTTTTGACCACTGGATTTATTTCTCCTTCATTTATTTTTCTCGTTCGTTTATTTGACACTAGATTTGTCCTATGAACTTTAACGTTTGGGTCTCAAATGGTCAGAACCACCAGTGGCTTCTATATACACAGTTAACACAAGTCTCCTAGAGACACGGCACTACCTTACCTTACATTACCTTACCGTTAATAGTATCTACTCCTACAGAAGCGTTCCTAAGGTATTTTCTCACCTCTCCCGTTAATTGTATTTTCCGACAACGTTCATTGTCTTGAGCGGCCTCCTCGCTTACTTTCTACTAAAAAGCCGCTCAGCCACGCTCTTATGTATATACCTACGCGATCTCAACGTCTTAGAGTTCTCCAAGAGATTGTTACCTATCTAGCCATGCCGACGGAGTATTAATTTTCTTTTTTTTTTCCAGTCTGTCTAATTGGAAATACAGATGAACGAGTAATTTTTTAGACTGATTGTGTGTTAGGGTCCTTGATGATATTTCATTGTCCTGCTTTCTGTCCTGAGATTAACGAGCGGTTTCAAGTGGACGATGTCTGTCAGGTCCTTTTTTTTCGAGTACCTGAATCTTCCACTCGAAAAGATTATCAGGCTTGTTTCATTTTTCGAGAGTTTTAAGGATGCTGGATTCTCTGGTAGGATCTCTGTCAGGAGTGGACCTCGCTATCTCTTGTATCCTTTCGACGTTTCTCAAGGGTCGGAATTGTGAATAGCTTATGGTAGTTTGTTAAATGGCGTATATAATTGAGTGGATTGTTATATCCTCTTTATGTGAAAACAGAATTTTATTTCTCGAAAAAAAATTTCAATTTTTTGAATAACTTCGATCACGCGTGATATTCTAATGTATTTTGTACATAGGTCCTGGACGACTCTATGGCTTTCAATATGATATTGGAAATGGTAATATGCTTCTCTATAAGCATTTTATGTAGGATAGGGCCATTTAGAAGAAATATGGAGGTAGGGATTAACGATATTGTTACTTGGAACGATTGTCTATTTTTAGAAAGTTATCAGGCCGCAAGTCCCAAACAATTGTAAATATAGGCATCGGCCCACGCGTCATTCTTGTATTTATTTCTTACGCACGACTACAAATACATATTAATTATGTTTCAGTCCTAAAAAACTTTACGGAATTCTAATCCACGATAAAGCTGACAAGTGCATTTTCCCCTGCATGCGATTCTCCGTATCGTCATACACGGAATATGTGATACAAGTGTCTAGACACGTCAGCAACATGCTACCAGAAGTTCAATCAGACATATACATGATATCCAGCCCAATACATCACAGTTCCAACATGGCAGGAGAAAAGAAAAACTCTTTTTACACGAGTATTATTTATGTAGGCGTGGGCATGGGGCGCGAAAGGGCCCAAAAGAGGTCTCTAGAAGAGGTTCCTAAAGGTAACGCTCATTAAAAGGCCATATACCATCGAACGTACCGCATTGCATCGATTGCACTATTCTCAGAGGTCATGACCCATCTGGAAGGGCCGAAGTCAGACAGCCAGCCAACTAGTGAAAGCCCAATATAACTCGAGTGTCCTTCGTTCCTTTATGGCTGACTCGCGCCATGAAGGTACTCCCAGGAAAAGGTTCTCAACCTAAAGCACAAAGTTCAAGTCTCTCCCTTTTCTCTCTCTCCGTCATGCGTCTTCGTTCCGCGTAGCTCCCGCACCTCGAGCATAAGAATGAAAGGATAGAGCCCGACAGAAGTAGTTGGTCGTTTTCGTACTACGACGAAACGTTCGCAGAACCCCGGCATTGTTCCCAGGATAGTAACGTCGCGACGCCATAATTAATACCTTACTAACTCTTGTGCTCGCTTTTATGTCAAGCAAATGGGAGGAGCGAGACGGGCCACATAGACCTCATGGATTATATCGCGCTACGTAATCTCTCACCTCTCTGATTAATGCTGCCGGAGTTTAACGCTACTCGTTCGCAAACAGCTTCAGCCACTGTATATATTGTAGTATAGTGTATATAGTAGCAGTGCACGCGTATAAAACGCATGGGGTTCATTTTATATAGATGATACGGGTACGGTCCCACGAACCGGAAGAGACCAAGTTAGAATCTCCATAGACCATCTAACTAGAGAATGATCCTCTGGAAAGAGTGCTGTATCCCGTGTACGTTAACTCGACTGACAGAATCTCCCATCAGGATGATGCTCGAAATCCGCCCTGGTTAAGCTATCGGACGACTTTCAGAATGATCTCACGAGATACCACAAAGTGGAATAGAGCACCGGTAGTTATCGGTAAAGTGGGCAAGCGAAAATCGATACTTAACCATAACTTATTGGCACAGTTGGTCAATATGCGATATTTTCTCAAGGTGGAAAGTTAAAAGGTGTCGATTCGATTTAGATCATGAAAGTAGCAACACCCAGTGACCTAACGATGTAATCCCATAATCTTCCAGGATCAGTGGTTATAGCTGATACGACAGCTTTCTTGTCCCATTTCATCAAGCGGATATCCTCAGCCTTCCGCTAACCTGATCTACTTCGTCCTTGTCCGTAGTAAAAATTTTCACCGTTGGCAAAATCCTTTCGACTTCTGCTACAGCAATCAGCCCAGTGGCCATTTACGGTCCTCGGTGGTACAGAATAAACTCACGTCAATTGACACGCAGAAGGATAGAATCGCGGGAAAATCGGTCGATTGGTTCTCGTAGCTGGCGCGCGTACCGACCAATAATAACCGGCCTCCGGTAAACGTCTGACAGTGTTATTATCCCTCGCTTTTGCCCTTTACACGGGACCGTATCCTCCGCGGCAGGGGCCAGCCGACCAACCAGCTAAGTCAACCTTGCCTGGCTGGCTAGATGTGCCTGCAATGGGTCGGCTGGGCTGAGTGGATTCGCGATTACCTGGCAATAGGCTATCGCGTGGCTTAGATAAATAGATAAAGCCCAATGGACGATCGGAGTGCTCGATACCGATACATTTATCTATGCGAGCGATGCAAGCGCGGTTGCACCGGTTCTAATTTATATTTCATGCGCCGTTACTGCTGTACGCTGATTCATATCTCTCTCGGAACGCTCGTCAATACGTAATTCACGAGTAACACGGAGACTGGGAGACTTATCAAAGGGATTGATATATAGTAGCGTATACATCAGAGACACTGTACGTATATCTGGTACAGCACTTTTTTTTTTTATTCTACGTAGATGAAAATATCCATCTTACTTCTTGTCGGTTATTTAAGTTGTATATGAAATATTTTGCCTTACGTATCACCCGGTATCCGATCATTCCTTCTTGTAATGTATATATACGTTTATATACACATATAACCTATAACATTTATATATCTACATACGTATAAACACCTACGGATTCCATCGGAGGTGAGAAAGTTCCGCTATTTGCATTTTCAGCTATCGGTTTTAACGACGCGATAAGATAACGCACATAACCCGTCCCCACGAGGAGAGTGACTTTTCATAGATTTTTTAATCGTTCTCTTATTTTCTCGTATATATGTATATATATCGTAGCTTTAAGAGACTCCCCGTCTTGATACCTTTCCCACGGTTAAGATTCTACATACTCCAAGAGTGACGGCACTCGCGCTCCTGTCCTCCTTCTTTCCCTACGCCACCCCCTCTCTCTCTCTAACTCATTTACTTCTTTACTCATTTAATCATTATGTAAGCTCGGTAGACGGATCCTCTCCGAAGAAGATAACGGATCCATAACACAGTCGGTCGTCGCGTTGAGTAGCAGGTGGAACCGCACCCCGTTCCGGAGTGTCGCGAAAGACACTCCACGGCCCTGTTTTCTTCCTTTAACGCAAGTCGAGCGTGAAAATGGCTATTCTAGCCAGCGTTCAATATAATGGAGAGTACTCGACCCCGTGTAATGGATAATCCATCGAACGTTTCCTGCTTCTCTCTCTTTGGATGCCGGCGTCGTATTTCTATGTAATTCGTACGTCGTTTGTATTTCTTTTTGTCGTTGTTGTCCCATTCATCGTAATTCATGTGTACGATTAATTCTACGTGCTTATTCCGTGGAGTATTATTGATACAAAGAGATGATATAAGGTGAATGGAAATTTATGGATACGTAGTAGTGTGTATGTACCCTTGTCCCTATGGTACGAGCGCCGATGCGTGGACCCCGCTACGCTAATTCTGATCTATCCAACGGTGTTATGCCATTATTACTCTAATTAGTAATTACCCAAGCATGGGACTCGCGAGGCACTCAAGCGTAATGTTATGGATAGGGTTTGTGTCCGTGGGCCAAGAATCTCGGACGTATTATTCCTAACGGTCAGCTCGAGTGGACGTTTTCTTCTGGAGATACGATCAGATCTTCTAAAGATCCTTTTGATTCCTTTTCATGGTCATTTACGTTCCACTGGTCCCGTGCCAAGACTATCCTGGCATTCGGGCTGGATAAGATTTTGAACGTGGCTCTTTATAATTCGAGCTGGGGTGTGTGTGTGTATATATAAATATATATATATATATATATCCATTACATACATCCATGGTAGTTGAGATTTTTATAGTGAACAAATGGAATTTTTCAAAATAGAAAATTTTTTATGTTTTCATTTTCTCAAATTACTCTTATGGCTAAAATGTGCCACAAGATTCATAATGGAAGAAAGAAAATCGACTGGACTTTGACTGTTCAGATTTGACGCGGCAAATGATCCAGCTGTCTCGTCGCGTTATGTAGATACATTTTTAGACGATAAAACGTGAAAACACGCTATAGCCGTATTCGACGGTGTGCGCACCGATACTCACACGGGGCATTGCGAGATAACCGCATTCCTTTCCACGATGATTTTTTTTTTTTCTTTCGTTCTCTCGCTATGACAAATGAGAAAATAATATCGGGATATTATCGTGAGCACGTAAAGATTCCATTGACTATTTTATTAATTCGCTCTGTTGGGCATAGCTGCTGGTTTAGTGGCGAATCGATTGACGTATCGTTTTATCGTTCAACTGCACGAAACGAACTGACATTTTTTTTTCTACGAAGAATCGATTTGGCACCGCGATACTTGCGAGGAGTATTTGGATGGGATAGGGTGGGAGGAAATCTAAGAAAAAAAAAAATGAAAAATCACTCTCGATACCCTGGAACACGCGGCGGGTGACTCTTGTGTTTAATTGTTTGCGCTCATTTGAATATCAAAGAAAAACAATGACATCGGTTAGTCACGCTGTCGTGCACCACGCCATGGAGATAGACGTAGAATATAGACATAATGTGGACTCGCCTTGGCGAAACGCCTGGGTACGCGAAGTTCTCTCATTGTCCCGTGCACGGAGAAGGCGTTCACCTATTGATCAAACGAGGAAATTAAATCCCCCCCGTATATAGTTAGCACACGAAACCATTTAGCACTATCATATCTGCCGCTATGCTCTGGTACTAACTGCTGTGATTATAATAGTCCTCACTTTCTCTACCATATACGCCCTACTTGAGCCTGCATTAGCTATCGGAATTGACATTTGGTATGCTAATTCTTGATTACTGACAATACCAATGATACAGTCCGTACCGTAGGAAAGCGTTGCGGGTATAATATTGCCATAGGGTGTATATCAGAAATTGTATGTATATTGCAGATTCGCGAGGTATGCAAATCAGGTTTGTAATTTATTTAAGGTAAAATCGTGGCAATCGTTAAGAGGACTATCACAAGGTGTATTCTCCTATTCGTTAGAATACTCGAGAGCCTGAGGCATACGTAAGTGACGCAACTAGAAAGTGCAACTCCAAGTGGTTACCAGGAGCACTTATGTACTTGTGTGGATGGTTCTCTTGAGGATTGTAAGGTATACATGTATGTATGTACTGTGTGTATGTACGAGGTTAGAAACCGTCTTGCGTGTATCATTGACTCGCGTCAGACACCTACGCGCCACGTGGCACGCACGAGAGCAAGATCCAGGCCCCGGTTTACACCGGTCTGGGTTACGCTATCGGCCCCCGGGGCATCATCGAAAACCGTTGGTTACACTCTTCTGGCAGCGGGGTTCTGGCTTCGGATGGAAGACCTCGTCCACGTTTCTAACAAGCGTCTGGGTCAATTCTGATCTCGTCCGATATCCCATGATAGAAAGGTGTGGAACGACGTTGACTGTACTATTGCCAAGTTCTCAAAGTCGTCATCGCTATTATTGTGTACGCGGTACAATATTGCGCCGCTGATGTGTCCTGAGACCCTGTCGGCACCGAGACGCCCTTGTAAATCCATCAGCGAGTGTAAATCAGCTGTCCAGGTTCCTTTGGAATCGACATGCGCTGTCATTGGCGTGTCAGGACGTGTCAGTGATCGCTGGTTCGTCACACGGGATAACTGCTCCACGTGGAGGTGGATATCAGGTACTGGGTATCCCGTTGGTTATTGAGTTCGTCAGGCTGTAGATACTGAGTGTAGGAGGTACAATAAGCAATCCTGAATTGCAGCTGGACGTTGCGGTGCAGCAGTCCGACGAAAGTGACAGCGTCTTTTGGATCGATCGAAGCGTCTAGCGCATTGAAGCATGGAGTCCAAGGTGGTGGTGATGGTGGCGGAGGTTGTCGCTGAAGAAGATAGCCAGAGACCAGTCTGTGCTTTTTGCAGTTTCCGGTTCGAATCCCTAACCTCTCTTGGCTCTCTTGATCGTCTTCACTTTATTCCATTGGACCGATAGCCGACTCGCTCGATGCTTTTTTTTCTATTTTTATTCATCTTTTTTGGATCTTCTGGTTAGATCGTAGGATCGCGATCTTGCTTGCCTTCACCATAGTAAACGGAGAGTATATCTCCTGGCTCATTGCGTGACTGACTGAATGACTGGATGACCCTGACGATCCTTGTGTCCCCGTTGACGTTTCTGGCCTGTTGGAGGTTGTCCTTATACCGGTTCTCATAAATACAGTCAAATTAAGAAGACGGCGGAACTCTTGGATCGTACCTTGTCTCACAGGATTTTAGATTAAAATCTTGTTTGTTCCTAACAAAAAAGAAATAACCTGTCTCAATGATTTCTACATGTCTTTGTTTCGAGCTATCCTTTTGATCCGACTGGTCATTTCCATGCAGTTGGCAGTGACCTCGTTGTCAAACGAGGGTGTCATCCACCAACTGTCTTTATATTGGAGCATCAGTAAATAAAGCATATGTGTCTTTCCACACGTGTCACTAGTAAGGCATCCCCACCTCCCTCCACTCTCACCAGAAGCCATCCAACACTTGGTCGGCAACCAACAACGAATCTCGTTTGCCCGAGCTTTTAAGGCCTTGACGACGTGAGCTGGAAGCGCGAGGGACAGACACCTAAGGTACGCGCCTGCCAGCATTAACTGAGTGACCTTATCGACCTCGTAATCCTTATATCTCGAATATGCACTGCTCCAATGTAACGAGCTTCTCGAGACGCTACGGACTTGACCGTGGGAGCCGGAATTCTTTCCTCGAAAGCCTCAAGTCTAGTGTATATCGAGCGTGACTTCCGACGTGATCCAAGGTAGTCCGCGTCTAATTCGACTGACTGAGATTCACGTTTCCATGGTTTAGAACATCACGAGGAAGGTGCCATTCTTCTTATCGACTCCATTAGTAATGATGCATTGGATGCTGTGACTCCAACCTACCATTCTCACGTATGTTGTTCTCCGAGAGATACGGGACACGTGCATTGTTCCGAGGCTTCGTTCTGTATCTTTTCACAGAAGGTTCACAGGGTCAAATGACAATCCTGACGTCACTCTCCATATACGTACGTACCGAACGATTGATCGATTTGCGTGACGCTAAATCATTAATAGAGTGTGAAACGTCAGTGACAAATGTATGTCCTTAAAATATATTCGAAATGACGATTTCAGTTGGGAAAGTTCAGGACACCCTTATAGCCGTCGGCTTTTTCTAATGACACACTTCAAGGCTCTCGATGAAGATTTCGTAAATAGTTTCCGATTCTCTACATACAATGTTTGTCTTATTTTTCTGTTATATATATATATATATATTTACTTCTTGCTATACCATGTATTGCATTAGCATTCATCAACGCCATTCCCGTAATTACGTAAGAGCCGTCAGGCGAAATATTCGCATCGCCATTGGAAGTTGGTGTCATTAACGCTCGCGCGGGTCATTATCCTCGGACTCTAGTGACTTCTCTCTGGTTCATGCAAATTCTATCTTGTGCCTTGGCGACTCAATGGTTCCTCACAATTTGTAATCCTCTTCTGCCAGTTTCTCTGAGTATAATAGTAGTACGATGTATTACCTATATACACAGTATATCTTAGTTCACAGTATACGTTAGAACCATGGAAATGCCCACAAAAGTGTTAACGACTGTACTCAGAGCTGCAGCCGTAGGTCACAGGGTGAAGGCAGGGTGTCGGGTCCGGTTTTCAAGTATAAAAGTTAACGACTCCGTGACACTCCGTTAAAGCAGTATCTCTCTCCGGCTATGTTTAAGCCCGGTACCCAACTTTACGACTCATCACGAGCATTCTACAGCCACTTGTAAATAGATATGTCCACCTAATAAAGGAAAATTTACCCATATCTTTCGAGCCTATTTTTAGGAATATGATACCCAGCCACCATTATACGATCTTACCTACTTTTTCGAATATCTTGAAATCGTTTTATGGTTTTTCATACTACGTTTCATCCTTGTACGGGATTATGATAAACTGATGATGGATCCATGACAATGATTTATATAGATCCTTGGCTACGTCGATGACTCCTCTTTCGGTTCCTGATTCCAGCAGCTGTTTCCTTCTATGACTTTGCCTATAGCAGGACTTTCCTGTCGATACTTATATGTACCGTGTTACATCTTCTGTGATGAATACTAGTATGTGCGTTATTACGCTTTCTTGACATTCAATGCCATGGCATTGCTCTCCATCGACTGGTCGGCGAACATTCCAACTCATTGACTCGTGGAGGATATAACTGAGCTGACTTCTGGAATGCATAAAGATAAACACAGGCCTTAGCCATTGTAACGGAGTAGGTAAACCTAGACCAATATTGACATGGATGGGATTCTGTTGGTTCGTCTTTTCTTTCTTTTCTTTTTCACTGTGGGAACGTAAGAGGATCTTTCGAGCCAGTGAAGTCCTGTGGGATACATATGGGACTTCGTTTCGTATAACCAGTGTTTGGGCTCTTACGTCAGAGCGTCGTACCTGGTTACACGTATTTAGTATAAGGAATTTATTTATTTATTTTTTTTTTTTAACGTTAGAGGGAGGATGTACCAACGTTGTAAGATTAGTTTTTTTTTATACAAATGTAACCAGAGGATTTTGTCGACTTAGAGAGTTTGATGTCGCCGGTGACCGCGCGTTGTCGCCTCGGGACATCATTGCCCGATTATGCAAGAGGAACTTTCAAGGCCGTCGTCTCGGAGAACGACCGCTAAATTTCGTGGATGAGATTGCGCTATGCTTGTAGGCTTGGCAGCGATGGGTGATCGACCTGGCTGCAAGAGCGTTCGAGCACGTTTTCATTTTTTGTTGTCTTCTATTATTCTTTCGTGATACATACTTGGCGTTATCTTTTTACGGGGAATCCAGAAATACCGACATTCTCAAGTGCATCGTCGTATAACAGTCATACGTATGGGACTGATAAGACGAATGAATAGGAACTTTTCTGACTATTTATATTGTTGGTAATTATTTACGTTTTACATTGACTTATCGTCTCGTGTCGATTGTGTTGATGTCATAAACTTTTTATGGATCGTTTTAATATCGTAGAAAGTATGACGATTTTATGTATCCATGTATATACGTATACCACGTACCTTATGGTTTTTAACTCATAGGTTTTTTTTTCTTATGAAAGTTAGGTCAAGCTGGTTAGAATTTTTGTATGCTGACACTGTGCATTTTTGCACGTATATTGGATCTCGCGATAATTTCCTCAGCGAGTTCCTGAGCTTATCTACTGGACGATCTTGAAATATCTGAACGCACTGTAGTAATTGTCGTGCACTTTTACCAAGGTGAACCTTGGCATACCATTTTTTTTATAATTAGGAAGAAAACTTGTGAACTGGTTGAGTAAGCTTCGATAATGGGACCAGACCTGGTTCGTGCCGTATCGAGGACGCGCGGGCTTCACCAGGCTAAGCAGAGGTGTCAACCGGCTGCATCTAGGATTCGGTTCTGGAATGCGGACTAACTAGGTTCACGTGAACCCAGTTGCCTGTCTGGCGATGTTATCGAAAACGCTTAATTTATCACTATCCCTCCTATCATCCCTTTAACCCGTAACCGTATATTTGAGGTCCTTTTTCTTTTTGACAAAATCTCAAAGCCGTGACCAGGTGGCCCAGTTTTACAGAGCTCGTAATAATTGAAGGAAAGTGGAGAGTGAAAAAATAAAATTAAATAAATCAAGCTAGGAAGGAAGTTCTCACAGGATGTCTAAGGAGGCAGGAACTGCCTTACCTTAGTCATAAGGGAAGTATTTTTTTTCTCTCTGCCTTGATTACACAGTCGGGATTCACTTCGTTCAACCAATTCCTAGTCTCATTGTCTTCGAGGAAAGGAAACGGCTGGTCAGACGTGGGCGATCATTCCTCTTACGGAAGCCGCTGTACCTTCAAGATCCTAAGGAATTTTCAATTTCTTAAAGTCTTCTCTGACGTCTAAAAAAAAAAAATAATAATAACCGTCACGTTCATACCCAGAAAAAATGCACGAGTATGCCGCTGAGGTAACACTAAGGTCAAGGATACAGAAAAGGTGAAGAAGGTAGGTACAAGAAGCAGAAGAAGCCCCAAAGGGGAAACCGTGGAGGAGGTGGCGGATGAGGAGTAAACGGGGGGGTAATGCAAGGCGCCGCTCGGTATCCAGAGTCGAGTGGAATGTCGTTCCTCGCACTTTTCTGCCAATAGACTCTCTTAGTTATTCCCTTGACTGTATCGAGAACCCGAGCCCGTCGAACCTCTTCTTCGTCGCCCGAGTCGTCATTGCCGCGCGATACGAGTACACAGGGTCTTATCGTGTCTTCCATACCAAGAGAAGCTGACTATACGTCTGACTCTCTTAAACTCTCTCAAAGCCTCCTCTTCCCTCATCGTACAGATAACTCATCGGGTGCGATAGCGCTAGGGATATTTATGTTTCCGGGAAGGTAAAGTGCGACGATTCGGAACCGCTAGCGACCCGCACTCACGTCACATACCGCCGGCAACGCGTACAGACACGCGATACAAAGACGGCTATGGTATTTTCACGGCGTAAAACCATCCGAGAAAAACATATAAACCGTCCACGGGCCAAGAGACTCGATGCGGCCGATTACAATAAATTACATCGTCTCCGAAGACAATACCGTAGGGAGACAATGCCGGGGATATATATGCGTGTAAGCGTTATATGCGTACGCGCGTATCACTCACTGACAGCCAGACTAGGCTCTTTCTCTCTCTCTTACACACGCCTTACCCGACGCATGAATACCAATTCACCGGCTGTTCAAGTGGAATTGTGTACAAAGCCTAGCAATACGATACTTGCTTGAGTACATCGGTACTTACGTACTTACAAGTACCATTGAAAAATAAGTTAAGGCTCTTCTTCATGCCGATTCAAAGGGAATAGATCAGGTAATCAGAAATGGTGTAAAACCTTGTAGAGGAGTCGTGTGTATTTATATATATATATATTCTCTATATACGTGTATATGCTCCTATATGGAGAATACAGTGAGTATAGAGAATCGATGATTACGTGCTGGATAGCTTTATCGAGCTATACTATAGGGATGAATAGGACTAACGATTAAGACGCGATAACCCTCTACATAATCGTAAATAAATAGTCCTACAGCCGCTTGCTGCGGCCTCTTCAGCGATCCAGTCCTTATAAGATGAGGGTCTTGTCTCGCCTACGCACGACAGTCGACTTCTGCCATTGATAGGTTGTACCGAAATGCATCCTGACACGTGACAGCACCGTTACAAGGTATATGAATTGGCAGGGATAAATTTGATCGATTTTTTTTTGTTATACCTATACAGGACAGCTGACTGCTCTTAAATGCTTTCATTGAAGTCAGGAAGGATTAACGGTCCTGGAGACTTCAATTTTACTCGGTAGCACAAGCGGGATATATTTCAGAGAGTACGCACGGTGCATAAGGAAGTATATAGGTAATTCGAATGAATCGGTGGAAAAAAAAAGAAAATGTCGATGCGTTAAGTTGACGATCGCGCAACGGCTCCGAGTCATTGAAGATCGTTCATTATACGTCGACGCACGATATCGAATTATTTTTAGACGGTTCCGCGCGTGGGTATAATAAGCGCATAAAAATGCACATAGCTGTAGTCGCTATCGGGACCGGAGAGAGAAAGGGAGGTGGAGAGATACTCGGAGGACGAGGATTGAAAGGCTGAGAGAGAGAGAGAGAGAGAAATAAAGTGAACGTTTATAGGCTAGGGGAAAGTGAGAGTACGGGGAGTCAAGCAACGATCCAGAGAACTACCCGACGCCTTGGCGCCACCCAACCATTTTTACGCATGCTCGATGAGACTGTCTCGACACTTCTGACACTGAACTCGCTCAGAGGAACGCCCTCGACACCTTTTATACTCCATTGGCATTAGCTATACTCCCATATCACACTTAATGCTTTTATGAGAATTCTGGAGTACTCATCTATTTGTGTACAGTGTTACGGGATATGTAACGTATGCGCTGGCATCCGTGTAACAAAGGACAATCCTTCAGCACGTGTCTTTACGATCTGATCGGTGCTTTGGACCGTCAGACTGACTCATTCGATCATATATATATATATAGTCAATAACTGGATTCTTTCATTTATTCAGTCGTGTGCGAGTTATATGTGTCTTTAGTTTCTATTGGTCCGATCTTGGATCGGGGTCAGCAGGAGCCCCACGTTGATACACCCTGGAACTTCCGGGCTAACATATTTTTCAGTTGAATCATTGCTACGCATCAGGGTTGTTAGTCATCGGTCTTAGATGTACTCAAGATTGGCAACAATTTCCTTGAGTGTCTTTAAAAAAAAAACAATATTGTACTTAACAATCTCTTAGGAGTTCTTGTATTTTTTAAATTTTATGCTCTTACGTGCTTGTAAGAATTTCAGGAAATTAAGTTCCTTTACCCCACTTCACTCTCTGCCCAAGACGCCTGTTGAGAGTATCTTGCAACGGGGGTCGTTGACTTCTTTTGATCAAAGGTTGCTCAGGATTGTTCAATCAATTGGAATATGACGAGTGCCAATGGATTTTACAGAAAAAAGTTTCTTCGCCGTGAGACTTGCTTTTGATGATACAAAAAAATAATTAGTGAAAAAAATTCACCGTGCTTCACTGCGAAAATATCAGTATCCTCTCGTCCCCCTTTCTACATCTGCCCCCTTATCGAGAGCTAATTCATTCTTCTTTTATTTACGTCCAGCAATAATTCAATTGACGAATAATCGACTGCCGGTACCATGTTCATCGCTGCGTGTCATCCCTGTGTCTGTCAATTAGTCCATTGCGATAACTACGAATTTTCATTTATTTTTTTTTTTTTCATTGGGAAAATATAAAAAAATTATTTTTTATTATTCATACACTTGATTCGTACGAATAAAATTGATCATCCAATCAGTTTCCTTCTTTGTTATAAACTTGAATAATCGTCCTGACCTAAACATTATGGTTAGCCGTGCTCTAGTGGCCGGGAGGGGAGGAGGGGGCGGGAACTTGAAAATGTCTATTTCTAACGCATCCGTTCTATCCTTTGTTTCAGGTAAGGTAACCAGAATTCTCCAAGCTAGAAACCATACAGTCATATTGGAATTCACGTTGACCGGCAGTGCCTGGAATTCCTCTAATCCATGAATAAGAACTCAGACACATAATTGATACGATGGAATCCAAAGTGACTTGGGTACAACGTCCGCAGGAAGCATCAGTGGAAAAATATTATCTACTCGAGATTCCATTTCATGTCGTTCAAATACCAATGTATTTGTACACCATAAGGATACACGTACGGGATTACATTAATTTGGATATGATAATCGTTCGCTAATCCCGAAGTTCATTGACCGATTATCGCCTTATCGGGATTCTCTCGGTCGAACGGACTCGAGTATTAATAGACGTATGGTCTCTGTCACCGAGAATCGGTATGTGATTCAGAAACTTTCACTGTCAACCTATCGTCTCATAACCGGGCGCAATCGGTCTGACACTGACAACGAATCGTCCTTTGTAAATGCGCATGAAAGTATGTAACGCGCGTTCACGTCGTACGTATAAAATCATATGACAAGTATATAGTTGGCGGTTCGCGTCGTTGCGTGCGCGCACTTATGTCACGCCGAATGAATTACAATATTATCTCGTAGCCTACCGTGAGCCGAGTCTCGTTAACTGCCCGGTTGAATAATGCTGTTAATTAAGAAGGCGGATCCGGCAAAAGGTATTCTTTGGATATATATATATATATAGTATATATGCACATCGAATCATATAGTACACCAGTGTGCCCGATCGTGAGATATATTGCGCATAGGGATGGGATATATCATCTGCATATAAATTTCTATCATGATTCTTTAGCAGCAATATAATGGCAGTTCTCATAATGATTTAGTCGCGGATTAGGTTATACGGCCCCGACGTTTGCACATCGTACGCGCAGTCGCAGCTATGAGGATTCGCTGGTTGATGTAATTTTAACACGCGCGTTACCTGACAATCTTAAAGGCTCGCGTGCAAATATGCAGTCCAGAGCATGTGCCGAGCTTGCGAACTTCTTTTACGACTGGTTTATATATGGGCTATTAATCATTGATGAAAATTCTTCCGTGATAATCGATATCTCCATCCGCAGCATACAGTAGAGTATCCGTTGCGGGGGGGGGGGGGGGGGGGTGGTTTTTTGAAAATTTCATTTTATTAAGAATTTGTTTGTTTTCTACGTATGTTTTTTTTTTCTGAAATTGAAATACGAAAAATGTTATTCTCGTGCCGACAATGACTGTCTATTTAGCACAGCGTGCCGACAATCTACAATCTGGTACCGCACCCGTGGCCCTGATTCTAGCCGGATCGGTAATCAGGCTAAGTTCTACCGGAATAGTTGCTCCATCGGCATGAGTTTGAGGTGCATTAAACCACGTGGCTCGCCGCTGCAGTGAAAGTATGCAGTAAGGTATCAGTGAGGGCAGCATGTATCATAACAGTGCGGTATTACGGCATGCTACAGCGTCGCGTAATTGCCGCGTGTCTCTTGGTACACGAAGGAACACATTGTAGGATTGGAGAAAGACAGAGATTTAATATAGATTGAAATTTTTTTCGATTATTTGTTTTTTTCAATTATACAGTTTCTACATATGGTAGAGGACTTCGTCGAACGGTCGCACTTCCTGCGATTGAGAATTCTCCCTGATGGGTGGTCGTCGCTGACGTTTAAACTAGGTTAAATTGCGCAAATCTATACCGGTGTCTAGTGACACGTTGTCTAGGTGTCTAAGCATTACCTAGAATATAAGGACGGTTCACAATCGGCGACTTCTCGGTGTACGACCGTAAGCGCACAAGTAGACAGGACAGAGCCGCCTCTGTCGGCACCCGGTGATTGGCCAACGGGACGGCAAGAAGGAATTTAGAGTGGCTCCATTGTCTTCGAGCGGATTAATTATTCCGTCGGGTGGGACAACGTTCCGCGATGAAAATAACGAAAATTACGAATGAGACTTAATACGTGTAGTTAGTGCTACGTGTTTTCGAGGAGGAGACGGCGACGAACGAGGAAGAGAGCGGAGACGAGGGAATTGTTAGAGGGAAGTTAAAGCCGCTCTCTAACTGTAACGACATCCACGACTCCCAGGATGGACTTAACGGTTTTCATGATCGGCGCTATTATACCACCTCGAGATTTTTCTCACTTATCCGTCTCCTGTCTCGTAACTCGCCTCCCGTAATCTCGGGACGCTCGGATTATTGGCTACGGACATTTCGCTGGAGAATTACGAGAGCCCTGAAACGATCCGCCTCCGAGAGTACTTATACGCACGGTGACCGAGGGAACGAGGAACGGAACGGAGGAATGGAGGGATTAAGTGAAATACGTGGTGTTGAGCCAAGGTTCGCTACGTGAGGTTACTACCAACAGCCGCCGCCGCGACAGCGCAATGACGCCTGGCTCTTGCTTACCATTCCCTCACCTTCTTCAATGCGTTTACCCTCTGTATTACTCTCGCTGTAATACCAACTGTATATATAGTATTGCAGAGTGCACGGTGCACGCTTCGCACCGGTTCACTCTACTTCATTCTGTTCCTACGTTCTCTTACTCTTTAGTTGCACGCCGCTTCGTTATTATGCTTGCAAGCACTTGTACGCGTATGGGGTCTCTGCGTCGTTCTTTGTGGCTTTACCAATTGCGTGACTCACGCCGAATTCGATCTCGTTTGAGAAGCTATAATTGGATGCTAATTGTGAGAGGAAACTGTCAGGGACGAAACACGACTCAGTGGATTCTTTAAAATGGCGTTTGAAAGATGAAACTTTTTTATCGCTTTAGTTTATGGAATTTGTTTTTGTTTAGGGACTTAGTCGCGTTCCAGTACGTTGCCGTTTGTCTTATTTATGTTCTCGTAACGAAATGCGCGCGGCCTTGAGGGTCTTGTGTCACGTGCGCTCCCTGCCCTTCGTAGCGGCTCCGATGACTGACGTCATTTTCGCCAGCGGCTTGAATTTTTATCAATGAGAGCCGCCATTTTAAGTACTTCACGGAGAGGCCATACCGCTTCGCCAATCCAGTTTCGGTCAGTGTATCGCTCGGGAGAAGAAGAGAACGAAGAATAAGAAGAAGACTAAAGGCGTGCCTAGTGGACCGAGTTGGCGCCCTTGACAGCGAGCCTTGCCCCGATCTTGCTCGCGTCTTCTCCACAGATGCGAACTAGTAACGCCCGTACTAAGATAGTCGAACTCCATTTTCTAATAGAAAATTCAGGTCTTGCTTCAGCACCTCCATGTAGCAATACTCACGACTACTACAGTGCTGAGACATTGTTTTAAAAAAATCGAATAACCACAGGGTATCATCAATCCGAGTCAGCAACCTGGTCCATCTAACTTAACGTTCTAATGTCTCCTTCGTGGCGGCATCAGTGACATGGTTTCGCTAAGGAAGGCGAGAGTGTATCCAGTGGTTGAGATCGACACTCGGTATCGCTCACCGCAGATCATCCGGAGACACAGTGGTTACACCCAGCAAGTTCATCCTAACCACAAACTGGTATACCAACGAGCTTAATCAGAGAAGAATCTCGTCCGCGGAGGTGGGTGCTGGGTGTCATCAGAATAAGAACGGAAGAAGCACACTGGGAGGAGGAGGAGGAGTAGGAGGAGGATGTTCAAGTTTCTAGGTGGCAAGATATATCCAACTTGCGGATCACGTATAGATTCCTAGGAGTGGAATGAAGCAGCGTAATGAGAGGTAAAGTTTATCATCCAAGGAAAGTGAGGTGTCGTCAGGTTATCTCAGCGGGATGATGAGACCAGAAAAAGATGGAGGGAAACCACCCGTCATTTTATATATAGACCATACTCATCTATACTATAGGAATGACGCCAGAGACGATTAGTGGTTAATGAAAGCGAGTTCGGATTGGTGCATACCATAACGAGATTGCTGCTAGGTGGAATTCTTGAAAAATATAGACTCCCGCGTGAGAACTGGATCGCCTGTCGGCCTGAGGTGTCCTTATTAGGCGAATGCGTTAAAAGGAGGCTGTGAAGGATATATCGGCTACTACGGATGATGCGATTGAGTAGTTGGTATTTCGCATAGTGCGAATATAATCGCGATTCGTAGAATAATCACTGTAATTGACCTGTAGTTGCGTGGCTGGTAATCCCTAACGGGACAATCTTATACAGAATTACTGAATCTGGCTCGTTATCTATATTGAAGCTGCTAAAGGGATAGGAACGCATTCCTGTCCTGGGACGAGCGCATGAAACCTCCAGGCGACAATTATAACGTGTAATTAGCAAACGAGCATTAAGTACCGCACGAAAAATTCTATAAATCACAAAATTACTCCTTATCAGATCAGGAGGCTTGTATCTGTTCCGTTGAGAAGGGCAATTAAAACTGCCAATTGTTCTTCACCTAGCACCATCATGAGTGTTCCTCAAGCATCCGGCTAACTGTAATCGAATTAGTCCTGGATGATCGTCGATGTTTTGACAATGGGCTGAATATCAGACTCTGGCTAATCGAATGAAATCTCATTTGACCCACCCGATTTCGGACCTTAATGTCCATGATGAACGATGATGAACGATGATGGAGGATTGAGTAAATGACTTTCAGCGAGTAGGCATATTCCTGCTCTACCTGCTACGTGTAGTATTAGTGTAACGAGTGATTGATCGCATAAACTATACCATCCTTTTTTCATTGTTACCGATTACTTCCAAATTCTTCGGTTACCATGTTCTGCATGGAAATTGTTTATCCGTCCCTGGACTCTCTCAAATTGCGCCATCGCTAACCGCGGGATGACGAGTCTCGAGACGGCTACCCGGCCAAAACAAATGACCGCGATCTATCAGCGCATGATCTCACCGATCTCGAGCATAGATAGGCACCAACTCTGGATCACTTTCACGGGGAAGAAACCATGAAACACGCGGCGCTCCCACGGTGTTACGTCGGACCACGGCTTTGCTCTTGGATAGAACTGCCATTAAGCGACGAGCGAACCAGACCCCGCTAAACTTCTTCATATTAAAGTCTCAAGTATTGTTTAATGGCTACCGTCGCTTCCGCGTCGTTCAAGCGAACGATGGAAAATCTCTGATATACGTATTTCCTCCATTAGACGCTGCACACAATACTCCTAAGTAATTTCCGATTACACGCGTTCGGCTTTCATATCGTGTTTTCAAATTTCCCGCACTTTTGTTTGTGGTATAACCATATATTTAGACTTCGGAGAAATTATCATGACTCATCGCCAAAGGCAGGCTAGTCCAATCTTCTTGTACAGGTACGAGACCGAAGGTCCCCCCTATGTATGAATCAGGCCTTACCATCCGCTCTTGGGTATCTGACAAAAATGGCGGGGATCGGTCACCGCGCTTAATTATACGCGGGGCTCCTCGGGAACACTGGCTGCTGCCCAGTCATCGATCATGCGAGGTAATCTTTCGGTGTACCGCTACTCCGGGCGAATGGGACTCGCGTTCAATCAAGAATAAAGAGTGAGATCCCGTTTCGATGCTAAACTCTGTTATCTCGAAGTCAGCCAAGATATGCGTAAAATTCAATGCTTAAATGATAAAGTCATAAAACATATGTATGCTTAGATCCGTACACTGTCACCGTATATATTTCATATAAACACCATATAAATATTAAGTCTCGTACCCCATATCTATCAAGTCCTAAGCCAAGAGGATTACATCAACTTCCGTCTAAGTTACTCTCCTACAAATTACTTCGAGTATATAGTTCTTGTGAATTCGCACGAGTTACGAGTCTGTTTTCTCATAGGAAATCCTACGTACATGTTATATAGCTATACGTGTGTATATACTCGTATAGCAGCCAACAGGTCTTACGGCTAATTCCATTAAGGAGACCTCGGGTGGGCGAGTGAACTCTTCCTACGTATTTCCAGGAAAGTCAATATATATACTATATCATACCTCAAAGTTTATAGTAGAGGATTCTTATGTTTGAATTATTTTCATAGGAATAAGGATTCTCTTTTCGAATTTCGTATACCAGCTCTCACGTATACTCCTGCTGATAATTGATCCGGAGCTCTCTTGCTCCCTCTCCGCGTTCTTTCTCCCGTTACTCGGCATTCGACGGCTACCTCGTAGCTCCTCCTCGAGGAACGCGGACGAGAGGATCTCTCGTGCGGAAGGTAGAGAAAATAAAAACATCGAAACTGGAACACCACTCGTAAAGCTGGAGCCATGCAAATATACTTGGGATCGTACGGGGTTTATGGTTATTATTGTTATACATAAAAAGATTACGTATAGTTCTAAAAGCATTTTAACGTTATTCCTATTCTTTGTACGGAGCCTGTTAAACGCTTAACGGGTTAACATTAGCTGCGGTTCGGTTATGGTTACACAATAATCTTGTTACCTAACGGCTCGCTAAAAGAGATTTATAGGAAAAAAGAGAGTGCAGCGAAATACGATTCTCATTGAAAGCTGATTTTTCATGGCGCCCAAAAAGTCCTTCACAAGTATAGCTATTACAGCTGGCATTTAAACGACTGTGGAATATTTAAAGATTCTGAAATCTACTTACTGAACCCATCACGATTGTGCGATTTGAAAGATTTCAAAATTCGGATACGTATAGACATTGCGTATATATGTATAGTTATACACGCTGGAAAGTACAAGAGCACTTCTATCATTCTGTGTTCCGCGTATAAAGAGGTGCATTGGTGCATGGGTTAGGTCGTGTCGTGTCTACCTTTCTATGGAGGACCGTTACCTAACCTCATGGAATATAGAACGTAGGTTACGTTTTGTCCTCCAATAGGAGCACAGACATTTCGAAGATGCAACTGCCAGTATTTTCCCTACCTAAGTATCGAAACTTACCTTGAACCTTCGGCTATAGTGTAGAATGGATATAATAGTTCAGAATATGTATAAGGAATTATATATCAGAATATATATATATGTGTATAGGTATATAGCAAATAATTGCACGACGCGTTCGCATCATTTGATTTATTTTCTACTAGACTTTGATCGTCCTTTTCAAGTGCCCTATAGGTATATCTAACCAGCCTTTAGAAATTAGCTCTTGTTGTTACACAGACAGCAGGGCTTAGACTCGGTGGGCCCTTAGACGGCTATAAGGCCCGTACCACATAACAACGCTTAACGCCTTCAATAAAAGCACCGGGTAATACACATGTGACGGGTAAACTAACCGCAACGTGTGCGGCGCTACGACCTCGTAAATCCCCAAGTAAACGATTGCCTGATTACATCTACAGATCGGTCCAACGGCTACGCATAGCGGCGTAACGGGTGGCGAAGAAACAAGACCGATCGTTCTACCTGCGGACATTGAATACGCATTCGTTAAGCCAATCAAACGAGTCGCCGTGAAATGGCATAGGTTCTGTTCGGCTATGTACACTTGATTTCGCTGTTGCATTTTCTCGGAGCTCGTGTTGAGGATACTATAGTAGTATATGTACAGGGTGTCAATGCATATTATATGTATGTCGCGGAATTCTATTTGACCGTAGGCTTATTTAGGCTGATCAATTTGCTAGCTTTTTCATGTAAAACGCTGCTTTGCCGGTGAAGCGTATACAGCGTCGCGGTGCACTGCGTCGCGACGGGGTCAATCGAGTGCTCCATTGCATAGGCCTGTCGAGTGTCTCTCTTCTTTCACCTTCCTCTTGACTTATCTTACTGGCACTCTTTGGGGTGCGAGAGAGCGAGTCGACTGTACCGCACGGCTTGGGTTAATCAAACTGTACTGCGAGGAGCCGTTGCGAAACGTTACAGCATTGTAACGACTTGGGCGCCAAGTTCACACGGTAACCTGTAATTCTTTTTTTTTTCAAGGGCGAACAGTGCCGGTTCATGTTCTTTCTTGTTCTTCTAGGATAGTTTGCGGTACCTCGGCACACTCTGGGGATCTCGGCATTTGCATTTGGATTAAGGGCAGGACGTACTCTGGTATTATTTCAATGCGCATCTCTGAGAAATCTCTTATGCACTTCTGAATTAACGTTAATCGTCCTGTTTCTAGATCTTTTTTTTTATTTATACAGAATCGCCGTTAACTCCTATATACTCTAAAGTGCAGCTTTCCTCATATGGAATTTTGCTAGTGTTCATATTTCTTTTGTTTTTTTTTTTTTTGACACATGATCCTTGAGATATCCGATGAGTTGGCGCATACAGGATATTTGTTTACTACGTATGTGTAGCATAGGTATGCCTTGCAGAATGAAAGGAAGGAAGGATCGTGACGGAGGGGTTATGGTGGTCGGGTGGGGTATTCTCGTATTCTGGTACTTCTGAAGTTAACGCTTCCAAGAAACGTGAAATACGTCACGAATGAATGGCTAGGGGACATCTGGAACTCGAGTAAAATTTGCTCGTTAGCAAGAATTGCGCGTATACAGTACAACGTGCTCTCTCTTCTGGTCCTGTCTCTTTGTATCGCACAGAGGAATCTCTATGGTCAGGATAAAACCGGGCCAATTAAACCGCGAGCATTTTCAAAATGTTCCCAAACGAGAAACCGAGTTTAATTTCTGTATAGGATGACAAAAGGGACACCGGTATCTACGGAGTAGAAATTCAAGTGTCTCTCCTGCTGTGAATGTATACAGCAACTTATATCTACTATACATATATATCTATAGCAATGCCAATATATAGGTATACATCCCACGATCATGTCCATCTACTCTGTGAACCCTTTGAACGTTCAATACGATAAACATAAAGGTAATCGTGTCGCTTCCAACGAACGTCACGGGACGTTGGTATGCCTTAAAACGATCTGACAATCTGATAAACTCTCGATTAGCCGCATTTTCAATTGCTGCCAAAGAAAGCCGACTGGTCCTCCTCTTTGACCCAGGACTTTCGTTCGATCGAATCCAATCGACTCTCCCTCATTATTCCTATAATCCCAGATAAGGAGTATCTACTTCCCGTACGAGTCTGACTTAGCATAGCTATGTTTCTCAGTGACTCTGGATCGTCTGCCATGAGAGTATCTATATCTACTGCGGGTAAAGAGTATACCTGTACCCCATTTTATTCGATCGCTAGATCATTTTTATCAATCGATTGTGATGTATGTATACAGTATGAATATGTGTGTGTATTCAACTAGGCTTCAACGCGTGTAATTCTCGTTCTCTTTATTAATCGATTACGTAATTACTCAAGATAATTCTCTTCGGGGATGCTCGTTTTATGCGACAAACAACTGGATGTGCTTTTTTTTTATTTTCTCATTTTTACCCTGTTGATCTTTAATCCTCAATCAGATTTACAGTTATAGATATTTTCAAGTCTTCATTTCTATACCAGATTAAGGCAATCTCTAACAAAAGCCAGTCAGTTTTATTGAGGTCGATACGGACTCTAATCACTTCTCGTTGTACGAGAATTTCTTTTGATCGTGGAAGCACGTTCGATACGGACGACGATGAGCATGACCTTTTCTACATCCGACGAATTTTAGCTGTTTGACGATATCAGGTAAAAAAGTTGTCGTGCAATTTTAAGACTTCATCAGTGAGAATTACTCTCGGACTGGTAGAGACTGTTACTAACTAACCAATACCGGTTCGCCGCTGTTAAATAGCAGCCCAAGAAATTTCAATTGAAATTACATATATATATATATTATATACTATAATATAATAGTGGCACAACAAAATTCCCGCTACGTGAAATCATTGTCAGCGCTTTGTCGTATACCGAGAGCATCCTTTTAATACGTTTCAAGAATTGACCGGCGGTACAGTGAAGTGTTCGGTCGAGAAAGTACGGTCGTGAATTTCGCCATGTTAAACCGGCCTTGACTACCTAACAAGACGCGCTCCTTGCGAGTCCTGACGCTCCTTTTTTGCGCACGGCCTCTTATCTGGTCCTGTTTATGACGTTGCCTTGCATCATTTGGCACTGGTCACGAAGTCAATTGCTTTTCAAAAGATAACCAAGGAATTTCACGAAGTGTATATAAACGAACACTCAGGTCACTCAGGAACACTCAGGATATTTCTCGCCATTAATCACGTATATTTCTGTCATTTCAACTTATTGTTATATTTTTTCGAAAGAACTTTATATTGCCAAGTGTCACCGTATTTATTTGTTTTTAATATTTTTATTTTATTTCATTTTATTTGGCATTTTTACAACGAATGGAGTCAACGAAAATTCATAGTCCTCGGAACTGTATCGACGGCGACCTCGGCCTCCTCCATAGCCCCAGGCTAGCAGTTACGACATCGAGACAATGCCTGACGTAACGGGAGCGGATTCTCTGTTCTAACTTCTCGTACCAATACGAGCGCGCCTAATCTGATTGATCGCACATGGGTGTAGGCACCCACCAAAAACCCGATCCTCGTAAGAACCTGGTTGCATCATCAAAACAACTCGGCGCAGGCAAAAGAAAGGCGAGGAACGAAGAGAGGAAGGAAAAAAAAAGGAAAAAAATATGGTATAGATATAGATATAGATTGTGAAGTGGAAGAAGAAGTAGAAAAAAGAGAGCAGGGCGTTAGACGATTTAGCAGTTACTGTGGTTATCTATTGTTTTGTAGTGGTCTACCATAGATTTGTCTGATCCCATAGAGGTTTATCTACTGGCAGATGAACGCCGACTCTGCCCTGTGGCAATTGTTGGAATAGGAGGAGCCTTGGAAACGGTAGTAAGGGGGCGGACGTCTGGCTGGTTAGGTACACGCGTACCTACTGTTTCAAACGAACGTTACAATTACATTGGATCAGTATTGCAAGTTACCTTTCGTACGGTCGATGGGCTATAAGGCAGTAGTGAATATTCTCATAACTTTTCGTTCCCTTTGATCCCAGCGTGTCTAAACGCTTCGTCACACGTGCTTACGCTACTCGAGACACTGCCGGGCCCTTCTTTTCGGTAATAAAGAAAGCATCCGATAAATGCTGAGCAGTATATTAATTTTTACAGGAACACATAGTCAGGGCCGTATGCAAAGGGTATCTCTTTGGTCATCTATGCGACACTTTAAGTCAACTTTTCGATAATCGCTCGGACTTTCACTCGGTCCCTAGACTCCTGATGGTGGCTGCTGAATATATTTGTGCAGGACCTGAAAATTCTACGAAAAGGAACGAAGATGAAGGGTCGTAACAGTCTCCTCGTGTTTCACGAGTCGATTTACGGCGCAGTTGAATTTCCGATGGAATAACCAGGGTGTCGAATGACCAATGACGGGGACCCAGGTTGGCCATTGTGTTTGACCAGACACGTACGCGCATCAATGTCTATGTATACGTCCGCCTACTATCGAGCATTCAGAATAACCCAACTGGTTTATCTGGCCAGTCGAATAACTACAATAGCTACTTCTTGATCGTGATGTTGTCTAAAAGATTTCAGAAGTCATTTCTCAAAACGTCACCCGTCCTTGGTCAACGCTTTACCATTTATTTCTAGTTTTGATTCCACGATAAGTCTTTATTCGAAACGATCCAAGACATTCCTTAGGACATTTAGCTATGGCATGGGTCTTCTGTCTTCTTCTGTATGTAATTATGTCTCGGTTGGTTAACTAGTTACGCGTATAGCAAAGTCGGGAACCATGAGCTTGAGAACTATCGCACATATTTTAATACCATATTTCTTCGGGTCATTACGGTAGTTATCCCTCCTAAGAATCATGGCAGTCCAACCGCAAATGGCAATTATAAACGATTCGCGGAAAGTCCATAGAGCTTGCTGAGTTACGGGAAAGCACTCCTCTCTTACTGTCGGCAGTGAGTACGTATAACTATGTATATCCTACCTATCTACCTACCTATTGCAATTTAAGCGTAGGTATCCTTTAAGTACAGAGAGAAGTGGAGACAATTGTAATGGCTCGTTTCCTTTGCGCCTTGGCAGTGAACTTCAGACGGTTAAGAGAATCCAGAAAGATTTAGCGTCATTATCCAGAAGTTAGCTGCTAATGAAAAAGCTCGGAATCTTAGGGATTTAATTGAAATCAGCATGGCCGTCTTTTATAGTTAATGTCCTGGGCAGGAAGGATGGGGGTGAAGGGGATATTTCTTCCTCGAAAAGATGCGTCGATAATTACTCGAAGAGGGTCTTCATTCACTCGAGTGAATACCGGTCGTTTCCACTCCTGTAAAATCTTCAAGATCTACTACAAGATCGTATTTACAATTATTCGTTTATTATTTTATACTCATTCGATGGCTTAGATAGACTTTTTATTCCAATCGGAAAGACGTTAATGATATTTTATTTAAGAAAAAAACAACGTATCTCTACTTTCACTGGATCTTCCATCAGCTCTTAATTTGATCCTAGAACAGAATACTATTTCTTCAAGTATTACGAGGACCGGTTTGGGTCTGAGTTAGGTCCCGGCATCCTTGCGGATATTACCAGGAATCGACCAGTCTGAATTGCAGGAAAAAAAAAGGAATGTATTATACCGAGGAAAACGGACGCTTCGAGGAAGATCAAGGTGCTCTACGTCGTCCTCGAAGACGTCAGGGAGTGAAGTGTGACGGTATAACGACGATGAGGACGACGACAACGACGTTGCTTCATGGAGTATTGAAGAAATGTGGATGAAAGGGGGTTGTCGGAACGCCTCGACATTCCGTAGAACGACATCTGTTTCTGCAGGGCCGTTCCGCGTTCTCCGACCCACAGGCCGCGTGCCTCGTTCTTTACGGCAGGCGTTTTCTTCGGTAATTGCAATCAATACCGTACGTCGCGGTTCCTTGCGAGCCGGCCCGAATCAAATGACGCTAACTGTAACGCAGTGAAAAAGTCGTACAGTATTTTCTGCCAGAAGGGATCCGTTGCCAGTGGCTAAAAGGATTGACGAATCGAACGATGTTTCATCATTGTGAACTTTTGGCGGGTAATGGAAATCAGAAATACATAGACGATCATTAAGTATCGATTCTATGGATTCTTCTTGACATTTTTTTGTCTCTTTCATCTTTTCTTACATACCAACTTTTTTCCGTATAGTTATGGTATCTTCGTCATCTAACTGGTAAATAGGTCAGTTTAATTTTCCATCACCGCAGGGAGTCTCGCCTTGCCAAATCAAAGTAAAATCGGTCTAATCGCGACACGACTCTCATCGTGGATCCATCCGACTGTATCTCGTGATTCTTTATTAAATCCAAATTAACCCAGTTTGTAATGGCATGCCAGGCGAATAACGTGTTACAGCCCAGTAACGCCGTATGGGAGGAACGGCAGTCGTTTTTTTGTAATTTTTCATCGGTTCAATTTTCTTTATTTTCATTATTCCTAGTACTCGGCAACATCCAAAACGGTCAGTAGCAAATCTTGCACAATACAAATAATCGAAGGAGGTGAAGCATCCGGCCTCTTTAAATACTGTTATCTATTTCGGCACTGACGATCGTTCCGCTCTGGAGTTTCGTAAGGATTGTGGTCCTAAGCCACACTAGTATACGTGGTATCCCATCTAAGCTAACCATAACCATCCGCACAGCAAAACCAATTTTTATCGCAACCGTATCTCTACGCTTACTCTTTCTCTCTCTACTCTCTTTACTCTCCGATATATATATATATAGAGTGAGTTCGAAAAGTAACGAGAGAATTTATCTTAGTAACTTAGTCCAACTCTATGTATACTATATACATTATATGTACCCAGTTGGTTTGTTGTGATTCTTAAAAGCCATCGCCGTGGCTCGCGACTCCCCCAGAGATAAATCGTCGTTCATTCGCGCGAGCAACAATACCTCCACGTACCTGGCGAGTATCTCCTTCGAGGATTCAAGATGTATCAGATCTTCGGTCGTGAGTTATTAGTATAAGGTAAGAAAAGGTAGGAGAAGAGTATAACAGCGCTTACGAGATTCAAGATACGAGTGGTTTTCTCTGCCATCCCAAAGACCTTGGCTAGGGTCTAGCGATACACTAGGTTCATTGTCATTGATTCTGCATACAAGGTTAGACGCTTCAGTCAATCGTATGAAAGAGTTTACACGTAGTAGCATTGATTTTGGAAAATGGTAACGTGCCTCCTGGGATCGGGATGATCGAAGAGGTGTCGACCGCATACGGTAAGCGTGACATCCTCGCGGTACTTGGAAGACCGCTTCTTGTACTCTGGCAGCCTTACAAGGGTCCGAAGACCTTTACAGAGGCTGGAGAGACTTGCATTGTCGCGCATTCCACGCCTTCCATGGTCTACAACCGCTTTTTGGAATCGCGTCTTAACCCCCTAACCCACTTGACCGCGTGCCAGGCATTTCGGTCACTCTTGGGTGATTCCTCAACGTCGCGACATCTACTCGCGAGCATCTTTTTTTCCTTCGTGGAAATTTCGAACAGAGCCGCGTTGCGATAGCGTTAACCTGGACCTTCGACCTCTGGACTTTGTTACTGATAAGACGGTCGATCTATAAACGTGAACTTTTGACTGTTTTGTAAGGCGCTTACTTTCGTGAACCTTTACTCTGTCTTGACTGAAAAGAAAAAGAAGTTGGAAAAAGTCTGTCTCGTCAGTGTCAGTTACAACCCGACGTGGAGCAGGTGTTCGTCTGGATATTCTTAGGCAAGTCGACACCAGAGTGTATCCCGGTAGTATGGTCGATGACATCTGGCCTCCGGACAGGAATGTCGAGCAATAACCGGTCGTCGATATTATAAAATAAATGGTAGCCTAGGTGAAATTCCAAGTCGCTTGTGGCACCTGTGCTCGTAAATCAGTGAACGAATTTGCCGATGGAGAAACCGGATGGTCACTTTGTATGCCGATACATACTTATCTATTCGTATGTGCATATACGATACTAGTGTGGATTTACCGAAAGGGACGGGACGGTTGGCCCCTCGTGTCTCTCTAAGGTCCATGCAAATGAATCAATTAGCCCGCGAGACAGGGACCTTAAAAAAAGGGCCCTTAAGAATATTACTAGAGTGTATACCTAGTATATCTATATCTATGAAGGAGGGTTGAGAATACTCCTTCAGGGTTTCTTCATGAGGTCTCAGATAGCGCTGGCATTTTGATTGGCAGTCTGCTGCTCCCGAGTATCTCGCAAAACGTATAAGGAGGCGCTGCTCCTCGAGAGCCTTTATCTCTCGGGTTACAGTCGACTTCTCTTATCCAGAATCCTGGTTGCATTAGACGCTTTCGAAAGTCTTGGCTGTCTCAGAATAATAAGGCATTCGTATTCTGCTCTTTGTGGGTCCGTTCCGGTTACGTTAACATAGTTCCGAATTGGTACAACAAGACGCACGAAAGGCAACTTTGTCACTATATACATATATACTATCGTATATTCCGTTCATGGGGATACCATAGAAAAAGTATAGGCGTATACCAACATTTGACAAGTTCCGGATCGCGTTGTCATACTTATGACGATAGTGGGCCTGTACATACTATTTAGATTGCAATCTTTGTATTCTATTTACGAAATGCATAATGGCGGCAGAATAGATGACGCTTATATGATACTCGAGTAAAAATAATTAAGGTCACGTGGATAATGGATTGAGTTGTAATATCTTTTCTTTACTTGTTGTAATTTCTATATCTTTTATCAATTATTTACCATCTGTTCGATTAATTCTGACGTAATACCGGTAGTTCGAAATGACGGAAGGGAACGCGGGTTATTCGAGGACCCTACTCGTCAGTCTCTGACAGCAGTTAACAGTATCTGCCCCCCCTACGGTACAATGTACAAGAAACTCAGACGGGAGGTTCCTCATGTCATATGTGATGTGTGCACGACTTTATTCGTACGTGCACGCGTCGCTATCCGATGGCATGTTTTCAAAGCAGCTTTTCTTGACAGCCGATGACAGCGTATGTACCTAACGGTACGTTCGAATACTTATAACTCGGTAGGTTCACACCAGTATACGTAAGAAGACATTTGACTCTCTCTCCTTCTCTCCCCCTCACGTTCTCTCATTTTCTCCTCGTTTACTCTCAGGCGTGTCATACCGAACGAAATAGCTGCTTTTCATCGGGGTAAATCGCGCGCGACGGTGTTAAGGACCGTTCGCATCTCGCGATAAGAATCGACGTGCCCATATCGGTGATCTGATGGTGTTCACAGTGCGCGTGCCGTAAGTAGGATTGGCTAAGCTATATATATATAGCTAATGTATATATACATATACCTGTATACGAAGGTTAATGATCCTGGCTACTTAGTAAGTGAAGAGAAGGAGGCAACGTACACTAGGATGGTATGATTCTGAGTAGAGATCATCGGTAGGATCCACGTGTCACCTTGGCACCTGGTACGTCCCTGGGGATGGCACCCACGCCTTGCCATTCTACGCCAATGAGAGAGTCAAGTCGAGTGGAGCCGAGTTCGAGTTCGCCGGTCGTGTTCCCGAGGAAGGACCGGTTCTACGGTTCTGCCTGGAGTCTCTGCTTTACCTCTATTCCAGCTCCTTCCATCTTGGAACCCTCGCATCCTCTTCTTTCAGTGCACTTCTCTTCTTCCCTTACCAACCACTGGGTCCGTCGCCAGAAGTACAATAACCCATATATAGGTGTATATATATATATATATATACATACATACATATATATATATATATATATATGTATTTGTCGCATACATAGCCGCCACAACCTGGCCCTCTTCTGCTCCCTGCTTCCCGACAAAGAAGCCAACCTCACTTAAGCTCTTCCAAGTTCTCTCCGTCGACGTAGACTCACCTAGACGACAAGGATTCGGATCCGTTGATGTGTACTATAGTGTCAGGACCTATCCAGTCTTTCAGGTACTCGCTTCTTTATGAACTCACCCAAAGCGACACGCAGAACTTGAGTTTCCTTTTAGACGTCTCGAAAGTCGACTTGAATTATTCTCTGATTAGTTTTATTATTTGACTTTGCTTAAACATTTTTTTTACGTCACCCTTCACAAGTACCTCTTGCTAGACTGGAGTCTATTCAGCATGACAAGCCTTGTCTGGTCTTCCCTATCTTTCAGGGTGGTTCGTATCTTCTTTTCCAAATGCCGGAAACGACTGAAACTGCAATATGAACCTTTATCAAGGTGCATTGCTTCTTCACTAGGATATACCTATATAACGTATAAGTGCCATTTAACGTGTATGTCAGATAACCGTTCTGATCCGTGCACGACCCGATAAGAGCCCATAGTACGGTTCGATAGGGCCGCCTTTACAATGCGCGACGATTAATAAATCCCCATCGGTCATGCCGTAAATTCTCGACAGCCGGTTCCTCGTGCGGCTCAACGACGCTGCAATAATAATATTATTCCAGACACGACGCGATGCGGTAGAGTTAACGCCTAGTTCTCTGCACGGTTAACTAACTTCTTGGTAACTGAAACACCGGAAGACGGACTCATGGAAATTCTGCGAATCAATCAGTTAAATGCTATTTCTCATTGAACATATCGATTAGTACACGTTATGAAGATTGGTACTAAAGTCAACTAGATTACTTAATGACAACTCGTGTACTTAAGATTACATTTGTTATCTATGATTAGAACCCCGTAGATACCTCATTTAATGATATCTGAATATCTTATATGGGTTATTGTACTTCTAGGGTCATAGGTCATTCTTCTGTATAAGATACCATTGTGGTGCTTCCGTTTTTGCTAAAGGGACCCGGCTTCGTCGGTTTATGCATGTATATATACACGTGCACGGAAAGGTCAGGAATCAATTTAAATACATGAGATTGCGATAAGTTCGCACAGTGCGTCAATCAATTTAACACAATGGAGCATTGTAGGTAGTCACGTACTCGGTATAAGATCGTATATACGGATTGTGCGATGGCTTTGAATTTAGGGAGAATGAATTGTGATCGGTTGTTTACCAAATGGGGAACCGTTCTTGTGCAAGGAACTAAGAGTGCGAAGAAAGTCTCGATGAAACCGGAAAGGCCGTTAGATACATATCGCGAACAAAAGGATTCACTTCGCGGTTCATCCTGGTTTTTGGATATCAACACGTTTTAACGAGAGCGTTTCTCGAAGTGCACAAACCTGAGTTCCAGAAAACGTTGAGTTTCTCGGGCAACTGGAATGGAAATTGTAAAAGCTGATTTTTTATGATAAGAAGATTCCCACTAGTGGATAATATTAAGTAGGATTATCGTACGTTAAGCATTGCGAAAATACTTTCGATAACTCCTTGCGAAAGAAATTTGCGAACCGCTAGTAGAGAATGTACGGTCAGGTCGCATTGTGGGTGATTCTGGGTGTTTCACATGAAAGGAGGCTTTAATCGAACGCTGTAAATCAGGCTTAACGCTTCGTGCATAACCGGTAAACGGGCCGGAGTTATGGTTTCGTGAGGCAATGGCTCCTTCCCGTTTTGCACCAAAGCGAAGAAAATTACGGGACATTTCCTCTTTGGCTCCTTGCCAATGCTTTTACTTTGCCGTTTTATCCTTCTTACTTCGTCGTTTATCTCGCTCCTTTCTATGGTTATATCGCCTCTTGGTTCGAATTCCTCGTTCTTTTTATGGTTCGCTACAAAACCTTTAGCTAATAGCCTATATTTGAATATACGTTGTACGCTAATAACAATGACTCGTATAAACGTATATTGGAGAAAATTGCATACTTTTTTTTTACAAGTCACCTGTTACTTAATGTTTGTTTTAAGTTTAACGATTTTATATATCGATTCTTTGAATTTATTGGTATACGCATCGTTACGTGTACGGAGACTCGTGAGAGATACTCGGTGAATGTATCTCTCACTCTCTACGTGTAGAGTGTCAATGGTGTGAATGGAATGAAGTATTGAGAAGGAATTCGTAACAGAAGTATATTTTCATCAAGCGTAGCAACAAGGGACGGTAGAGCTACCGTTCGTGTTCATATGGAGGCTGGGCCCCTCTGCGTGATTGGTAGAGACATATTTGAGTGCAGAGGCCGGGGGCCCACGCAGTAACGACGCACGGCACTGCCGCCAACGCGGCGTACGAGTTCCTCGCTATACGGGATCATAATTCTGGCTCGACGAAAAAATTAAGCCGCCTGATTTCCATACACGGCCCACGAGGCTCCATCGTTGCTTCTGAAACCCGCCCTCTTTACACCTTCGATCTACGCTTTGTACTCCCCACTGTCGTTTGCCATTTGTACTTTCTCCGTCAGCATCACCCCTTACTTCTGGTATTGCATTTCTTTTCCTTCTGCTTTCGTGCAAAAAGACGTCTGGCACTTTTTTCCCTTTTTTTTTCATCATAAATTCTCAATCGAGTGGGCAAAACAAGTCAACGAACTCTAGCCGCTTCTTAATTACACGATATAATCTCTACCGCTAGTGATTTGCTATCCGCGACACAGGCTCCTGTCTTTATTAGATAATACCAAGCTCCGGTTTTGCAAGTTCCATCGGTCGTCATCCGCATAGTTAGTTGGCCCCGAGCTATGTGGGAGATGACGCTCGATATAATCTCGAAGATGGCACCTGGTTACGCGAGGTTACGATAGCTCATGAAATAAACGCAGAAGGTTTGAAGGACAAGAAATTTAATGTGGACGGAATAACGTTATATCTCGTAAGAATTACAATTCCTCGATAAACAATGGTCTTTACCGCTTGGTAGAAAATGATTTCGCATTAATTTATTCCGGTGAAACACGATTCTACGTCTACGGCAATTAAGAGCGTGATTTAAAGGCCACGCGGATGGCGCATTTACTGCCCGGTCATCTATGCGAGTTATGCGTGTAAGTCGGTAAATTAAGAAGAGGAAGGACTGACTTGGCAGCGTGAGAGAGACTGGCTATAGGGACAGAGAGAGAGAGAGAGCAACCGATGGACACTGAAAAAAAAAAGAAAACAGAAAAGAAAACGAAGATACGAGAGAAGAATAAAGGAAGAGGTATACGATGAAAAGCCACGTTTGTTATACCTTCGGGCGGTGACTTACACCAAGCACGTTCATTGCGCTGTACAGAGAGGGATTGTAAAAACGTCATCTTACCACAAGAACGCACCGTACCGTCGTATAGCGACGTTTCTTCAGGATTTAACGCCCGCGCGATAAATTATTTCGGCTTGTCATGCACTTCGCCCATGGTGGGACAAAATCTGACTTTTTTACAGTAGAAAGCGATTCTCTCTGATTTCGTATGGGTTATGGGCAGCAGCATCATGGCTAGTATAGTGTACCAATAGTGTTAATGGCAGTAGCCATACTGATAATAATAATAGCGGATAGTGTAACGACGAAGACGGCTCTCCTCTAGCGAGTGATATACGACCGTACTTCACGGTGAATTCTTACGAAAGCGACAACGCCTTACCCAGATCGACACGCGACACAGAATGGCCTTTAGATTGTGTAGTCATAACTATATGCTATAGCAGCCGTATGTATCGCTTCAGTCTATATAGGTACGACCGGGTCTTCTTCTTGTACCAGGCTGACGCGTACGTGGCACTTGGTACAGGAAGAAGTTCCAAGTTACCTTTTCTTAGTATCTTTGTGTGATAACTCGGATTCTTGATCCTCTTCATGCAGTCGAGTTCTTCCCTGACACTTCTGACATTGCCGGCACTTACATCACAAAGTCCGCTGTCCAATAGAGGACGAGGTTTAAGTACGCAGAACGTACGTTGAGGAACTCTTGAGGCTGAAACTATTATGAGTACCCGATGACCCCGTGGACCTTAGGTCGCCTATTGATAGCGGGATGGCTCTGCTCTTGAAGCCTTCGAGTGCGTTTCCTTGTCCTCTTAAAATTCCACAAGGTTCCAAGGACCGACGAGAAGTGGAAGTTCCACTCCAGAAGACGTTCGTGTCTCGTCGTCGAAGAGGACGGGTCGTGAAGATGTTTGAGAATGCCAGGACGAGGAAGATGAGGAAGAGTGGTAACGTTAAAGGGAAGGCGCTCGCACGACCGGGTATTTGGGGTCGAGGAGTCGTCCATCTTGTTCCTCTCGTTCCTTATTCCAACGATAATAATAAAATAAACCGGCCGCAGATATTTCGTGCGGATTCATACGAATAATTCTCCGGGCGAAACGAGCCCCACTCACGCACGCCACGCACTTGCGTACATACGTGTACCAACGTGTACCGTACGTACAACTGTATATACTTAGTCACCTATGGTGCTGTATACGTTTGGTATATATACATATAGGTACATACGCAAGCCCTGCTGAAGAAAGGTCTGCCGTATTATACACGTTAGCCTGCAGATCCCGAGATTAGGGGTCATCCACCCGCCGAACCGAGGATCTCTCGATCCCGTCCGAAAGGCTTGCAGCCTCGAGCCAAGTGACTCGATAGATTTACACTACATGAAGTAAGCGTCTGCTCGACTGCGCGATACGCTGCCGTACTGCGCCATTCTTGGGATATACCGTTCACGAAGCAAGAATCTAATGAGAATAGCGAGAACTCATGAATTGGAATGACATGAAATGTATTTTATATTGTGCAACGTGGGCCTATTGCACGCGTCAAATCAGCGTTCTATAAGCGATTCAAAAATTATTTCATATCTTTACAATTCTAAAGTCACCGCAATCTGTGAAATCGACTGCATGCCGTAAACGCGCACACCACGCGGCAGATTCAAACGCTTTGAACGACGGTCGCGGCCACTAAAGGGAATTGTTGGAAATCGTTAGCACTGCCCAGATCTATGTTTATTTTTGTGTGAAACTTCCTCATTGTCGCCTTATGAACGTAAATGTAACTGCAGTCCGTCTAATTGTGCCATAACGCGTTATCGATGACATATGTAGGTCTTATAATAAAGGGATCCTGGATGACGATGTGGACGATCATTGACCCTTTGTTGTTTATGTCTAATTCAGGTGTATCCCGGATGGCGGGGACGTTGGTTACACGATGACGGAACTGCAGCCGTCACCGCCAGGATATCGCGGTCAGGATGAGGCTCCTGGGCCCCCTTCCTGTTCTTCGGCCTCCTTCAAATATAATATACATACCGGACATCCTGAATCGGGTTCATACAAGGATACTGCCTACCTGCAGGATCATTATGCCAAGGACTCTTATGGGAAGACGTCATCAAGGTCATCGTCGGATTACTACCATCATAAAAATGATATCACGAGACGTGACGTTCAACTTAATGGGAAGAAAGTGTCTGGATATATGGATGGATATAAGAAGAATGCACCTGGATATAAGAATGACAGCGGGTATATACTTGTAGGAGTTATATATCTTTAAGGTTAAATATTCCTTGTTATTATCTTATTGTAATTACAGGTACAGCGAGAGTCTTGGCTTCGATAGCTTCAGTCTTCCTCTTAATGAGAGGGATGAGTCATCTCCTCCACCAACCCCACCCGTCAGGGATGCATCCAGCCTCAAAGGCGTTTGCTACGGTCCTGGACATGAAAAATATCCGTCCTGGCCAAGCGCTCCTGAAAGACATCCTGATGAGGAGCTACATTCTTCCTCTGGACACAGTGGATCTCATAGGTCAAAGTCCTGGACCGATCATACAAACTATCCTAAGGAGAAACCAGCTCAGTATACCAGACCTCACATGAAACGACCTAATCCGGCATTCACACAACAGGTAATACTGAAGTCAAGGAATTGAAATACGACGAAAGTGGTTTAGAAGTGATAGTGATGATACCGGTGATAGTAATAACGATGATAATAATAATAATGTTGGTGTATATAGAAGGAGGTGAAAGGCTGAGCTCAGCGTGATGATCGCAATTGTCGCTCGACGCGATTGTTCAGGATCCACAGCTTTCTCACCCACGCGAACTCGAAGAGCGAAGGTCGAGGTCGACGAGGAATCGACTCGATCGTAAATCTTGACCAGTTTGAAGTACGAAAACATCGGTTGATAATATTGAACTGATCGTAGGTCCCGTTTTCATGGTGGGTTTATAATCGCGATGACGAATCCACGGGGAATGAAGTGTCATCGGTAATTACATTTGGCATAGATCGATCAAGTACCTTTGACCTTTGCTTCCTTGATATATAGCCCTTTTGTCGATGATTGGTCAATCTGATGGAATTTTTGAGACAGTTACAAAAACTTCAAACGCAATTACAAATTGCTTATCGCGAATAGCCGCCGGGTGAAACCTTGCTCTATAATAGAAGTACGCCCTAAAACCGTCTCAGACAATAACTATTATAGATTACTCCCACAATTCCTTTCTCTGGGTGACGTAAGCGGTCGAAGTAGCCGATTTCCTTGAAAGAGGTCAGACACATTGACGTAGGAATTTCTTCATTGTAAATGCCTGTAGATGAATTCCATATACCGATGACAATGGAGATCGACATGATCTCAAGAGATCTTTAGGATCGAAGGAGCTATCGCGATCTCGATGAAAAACGGTTACGATTTTATGTGTACGGTCTCATCAGCGTGTCAGCACTGGTACAGATCGGATTCATCAGATTTCTATTCTTGTCCATCTACTCAAAATGGCTGTTATTCTATTCTAGTCTGGATGCGAGAGATTTTTCTCTAAATAAACACTAACTACTAATACTCAGACATCCGGCCTCTCCTTTCTCTCCGTGGTGGGTATTTCGGTTTCCGGGCGCTTAGCCAATAAACGCTCTGCATTGCCTTGGCAGTACACGTTTAAAGTGCTTGTGAGCAGTTCGTGACGTTTCTGCAAGTTTTTAGCTTAGACTAGTCCATTGGTATTCGTAGAAATGGGTATTCTAGCCTCCAGCGTAAAGATGAACACTTTGCTAAAATTATTTTCCAGACGGTCTTAATGTGCCAGTTAAGATAATCTGATGATTCTTCTTTTAGCTGAAGACGGTAATGGAGCGCTGTGAGAAAATACCTGCTGAGACTTTTGAGTCTCGTAATAGGAACAACGTGGACGAGGAACCGAGACTCTGGCCTCCTGTTGATCGGGAGGGTAAACCTCTAGGGGATGCTGAATACGTGGTGCCGTCACCACCGGAAAGAGAACAGCAATCGACTCAAACTTTGAGCCATGCAGATCTGGAAGCTTATGTTAGGAGTTATCAGGATCCTCAGGTATCCCAGGCTGGGTGATATCATTTTTTCAAATAATTAATTATACATACAGTTTATCATAAGAAAATGTTTATTTTTGACGTGTTTCCCCTAGGTGGATCTGTACCAGGAAACTACGCTGACTCAAGCGGGGCTGGAGGAATATACCAGAGTCCAACACTCTCAACAAGCCAGCTATGCCCAATCTGAAGGATACCATAGTTATGTCTCCAGTGTAGACTCTACCACGAACACACCTTTCCTGGACAGGTAATTTTATCTGCCTCTTTCCTTGAGGATTTGTGTTAACGTTCCATGAATTGTTTTAATCAGACTGAGAAGAGACAGCGAGGCTGTAGCTCAGAGACCAACCTCCACCTGGGAAGATACTAGAGAAGGAAGAGACAGCGTAGTAACTACGTCAAGTGGTAGTGCTTCCAGTAGCGAGACTTTGAAGTGGCATGGTTCAATGTCAGACGTAAGTGTCTCCAGTGGACTTCCGGCGCGACAGAGTGCTCCTGAGAAGTGGCATCATGGTTCCATGTCAGACGTCAGTATGAACGGTCTGGCGGGGAAGCAGAGTAATGCTCATGAGAAGTGGCAGGGATCGATGAGCGACGTAAGCAGTGCTGGGATGTCGCCCTTGAAGAGTCGTCATGCAACAGACAAGTGGCAGGACAAGTGGCAAAATTCAATGAACGAAAGAAATAATCACGGAAGGTCGAGTCTGCCTCCGGTGATTAGTCACTGTAATTCTGTTGGTGATATTTGTCAGGGTCACGAGGGCAAATGGCAAGAGTCGAGCATCGATGAAGAGGCTCATGAGAGAAAGGGGAATTTGAAGAATCAGTGGGAGTCATCGGGAAGGAGCGATCAGGAGAAATATAGCTCATTACCTCAGCCAATGCCTCAGAGTCCCACTCAGAGTGGACTAACTGGACCTCAGAGCCCTGAGAATTGGACGGGTCACCATGGCTCAATGTCTGATGTCAGTGGCAACGGGGTTCAGGGTAGTAAACAACTGATTGCGCATAGTGCAAGGGTGCAAACTCCACAACGGCATCATTCTGAAAGTGTACTGTATCTGGATCGTGAGCGTAATCAGAGGAAATTGTATCCTGTCAGCACTACTCAGCCGCAGGATGTAGCACAGTCAAGGTAATATTTATCGTTGATCATTAAAAATAGCCAGGACGACGAGGATCCCATCATTGAATGACGTTCTTGTTGTTGATGTTGCAGAATGGTTCCTACTTCACCACAACAGCCTCAACTGTCAGTAGCAGAGAGGATCAACGAATTGGAGAAGCAGCAGCAACAGCAACAGATGAGGTACACGTATTTGGATCCTGAAAAACGTCATAGGGTATCCGACCCCACGCTTAAGGCAATTCAAAAGAAAGCTCTACTATCATTTTATGAAAGACATCATCAAGCATCGTGGAGATCTGAACCACAACTAGCTCAGGGTGCTACTCCAGCACCACAGAGTCCACCTCCTCAACCACCTCCCCGACCTAGACCACCTTCGTCAAGGAGAGCTAGCTCAGCCTCGGATTATGCAAGCGGAACATGGCGTGAGAAGACTGGCAGGGGTCAAAGTACTTCAGACATGCCAAGTCCGAAACATCAGCACAGCAATAGTTGTGGTAGTCTCTCAACGGATTTATTAGGACCAGTGATAGTGGGTCCTGCCATATCTATCGACGATTGGGTCCCGGAAAGACCTCCGAAAAAACCTCATTTAAGAAGTGTATTCAACGATCGTGTCCCAAGCCCGGATTTACCACCACCATCGCCACCCACAGTAACTGAAAATGAAGTCCTCAATTGTGATGATCCTCTGCCACCACCACCACCCGAGTTAAGTGATAGCTCTTCTGAGACCAAGGAACTTGCTTCTTCGGAAGATAAAAAACGAGATCATCCTGAGAGACATAAAGCCCAGTCCGAACGACAATCTGTCCGAAGGTCAAAACACGGCAAACGGGACAATGAAAAAACAAAGTCATCACCAGTCACAACCCCGACGAAAAGTCAGCAGTTCGTCAGAGGGTCAAGTGTAAAACACGTAGATTCCGACATGGTTCTGGAGAATGGTGTAACCGCAGGATTTGCCACTCACAGAATGGTAGCAACAGGAAGATCAAGTCTGAGATATCCATCCACACAGAAACTGATGGTAAATGGCAGAGTGGCACCAGTCAGAAGAATATCTGAAGAACGATTATTCCCGACAAGACCACCTGCACAGTTGCCAGATCTGATTTCGCAGCGTTACAGCGACTCTGGTAATCAGAGACCGTCGCCCCAGGTACCTGTAGAGCCAAGGATCATTCGACAAGAGTCGATGAGGGTTGAGAGCACAAGGATCGACGCCTCAGGCCTTCTCAGGAATGATAGTCAGCGGCTAGAATCATCCTCTGGTCAACGGCCGCAGCCCCAGGTGCCTAAGGGCGGTGAGAAAGGTCCACAACCAACCCGGCCCAATTACTTAGCCATTCCCGAGAACACGAAGACATCCAAATACCCTGAAAACGCTCATAACTTTACCATCGGCAGTCCTATTAAGACGAGCTATGAGGCCAGCTCGAAGCTCTTCGCCGAGGGTAGCCCTCAAAAATATCACGAACCACCCAAATACATGCCTAATCTCCAAAGACATTCGGAAACACCATCGAGAAATTACTATGCTTTACCACCAAAGTACGTCGATGCTCCTAAACAGAAACCACAACCCCAGTCACTGTCGGACAGATACGGAGGTGGTTCCCCAACTTCACCACCACCACCTCTAGCACCTAGACAAGATACACCAGGAAGAAAGTCTCTACCACCTCCACCACGACCCGCACCGCCTCTCGGCCAGCAAGGGTAAGATTTTGAACAATTCATATAAAATGCATCAGACTTCAAATACCTTTTCAGAAGTAGAATTATTTTAATATTTTTTTCTAATCTCAAAAAATTCATTTTCATCTTAAAACTTTAACGTAGCGTATCATGTTTTCCATTTAGACTCCATAGAAAAAGTCCCATTTCAGCGAAGGGCCTCAATTTACACGAGTCCCAATGTTAATTGCTTTATTATGCGCAGTTAACGGCCATAAAAGCCACACCAGCGAAATAAGTGGAGTCGGGTTGCGATTACTCGCTTGCGGCGCGGCTTATTTTATAATTGCAATATAATTGAATGGTAAATGAGCAACCGCGTCCACACGCCATAACCCTGAGGTCGGCCGTTAAATTTGATCGTTGAATCTATTGCTTTACGTGCGATACATTTATCTCTCATCCATCAATTAAATTAGTATATCCCATAAGTCTACCCTTTATATTGCCAATAGCGAATGACTAGTAAAGATCAATATCTGATCAATGTTCGACAAAAGACAACCCGATAAGAATATAATCGTACAAGACACACTATGACTTTCAATTTTGGCAGATTAAATATTTATCTTTTTATTTATAACGCTTTAGAGTATAGTATGAAAATAAACGAAGCACTCAGAAAGATTTTTAAGTTCATCCGTATATTTCTTATGCTGTAATTGTTAAGTACATTTAAGTCGTATGGCAAATCGTTTATTATTTGCATAAAATTATCATTGCAAATACGTATAAGGCCAGCTTGTTACGTAGTGAATTATAGCCGAATAACTTTTCCTAAATTACTTCTCGTTTTGATTTTTAATGATTCCGCACCGTTACACGGGCATTTCGTAAAGGCGTATTTCCATGTTGATTGTAATAAGCATAACAAGATTTCTAAAGTGAATTCGTTCCTCGACCGCAAATCCCTTGGACTAGCTACGCAAGCCAAGGTCGTGTTACAACCGCGCGGGAAAGTTTAAGAGAGCAAGAAAGTACAGATCAGCAGAAATTAGAGATAGTTTATCTTGTCCGAGACTAATCTGAAGTCTATTCTGCTGATCGTTCAGATAATTAGTCGTGTCTGTCTGTATCGATAGAACAGACGTCGCCGCTCCAAGGGCACTGCCATTGTCAAAATTTCTTCTATACAGGCCGTGGAGAATCGCTAAGATGCTTCTTGTATTATACACTCGAACCGTTCGCAAGTCAGTGAAATCCTAACGGTTCGTATAATTATTTTTATTGTTGATATACCGTCCATTTTTTGTACCGTGAGATCGGCAAGTCCTTAACGAGGCATTAAAATTTTAGGTAAAATTTAATTCCACGGAAAAGTCACTAAATAACCCAGTTAACAGTACAATAGGGACATGACGTAGTAAAGGCATATTCACAATCAGTGAATGAGAATTTATTAAATGATTTCTAGATGTTAAAGGTGAATTCTACAGGACACGGTGTTTTGATCAGACGATGATAGGAAAAATGGTCGTCACGGTCCCTCGGCATAATTAACTTTGCGGATCGATAGGTAATCGATTATTATTAAATTACCGAATTATTGAAAGCCATCAAAGCCATCAAAGATCGATCGAAAGATAGAAGAAAAAAATAAAAAGGAGAAAGGTCGTCAAAGAATCTTCATAATTTGTATCTCCAATTGTTTATCAATTAGTGCCCTACCGCATTTACGCAATTTATCACACTTGTCGGCGCATGAATGGATGATAATGAATGACTGCGCTCCACTAACATTAAGCCGTATGACAGAGTTGTTTGTGCCTGCGACAGATGGTACGTGCCTAGTAAAGCCAGCCTATCCCATAAATCAAAATGCTATGGTTTACGTTGGCTAACGATTTGTCAAAATATCACGACCGTGGTCAAAAATATATCGCGAAATGCCACCCTTCGGATGCCAAATTCATAGACAAAATTATAACAGCGTCTACCACAATAAATTTCACGAAATTCACACGAAAAAATAGTTCACACCTTTCCCTAAAATCAAACTGTCATTGCATAATGAACAATCGTCGTGGCAGAAGTAATATACGAAACGACAAATAAGTCGAGCAAGGACGTTTTTTATTATATGTAAAATTTAAAGTGAAAATGTAAATAGGATTCGAAGTGGCGCTACGCTATGCAAAAATAACAAACGAAGTATCTGCCTGAGATCTCATGACCCAGAGCCTCTTTGAGCATCGGTCCATGGTTTTTCGGGCCACGGAGCATCCTCGTCCCTCACTAATAAAAAAAAAAAGTAGGAACAATCAGCCGATAATAATTGCACCGGGTGAGAAGAGCGTGCCCGTTGGTCGAGACTCTTTACCTCGAGTCAGGATGCAGGATGTACAGTTGATCTCTCGGGCGCGATAAATCTTTTCACCTTTCTTTTGTTTCCTCCGCGCTCTGATTGGGTGACTACTCGCCTCTAGTAACGGCCGAGTAGCTGCCGAAATATCCTCCACACGCCATATTAAGACGTTCAGAGTTCATTCACGCATCGGGAAACATACTCGCCGTACATTATACTTATCACCGTTATCAACGTACCTAACCTAAAACTATACCATCAGAGCTATCTAAGGATCCATTCAAGCTGAGATAAATTACCGTGCGAGATTTTTCACTTTTCCGTCCTCATTAACCTCGGACAATAATTGACAGTAATTCCTGGGCAGTTATATTGGCGATATTAGCAATTCGCAAGGGTCGTGACACTCTGCAGGACGACAGAAAAGTAAAGATGCGTAATAAAAAGAAAAAGGACTTCTGATTCAACAATCAGTTACAGGGAGCGTTGTAAATCAAGCAGCATTTTGCGTTTAACGAGTATTTGCGCCTATCCTTATTCCTGTATACCTTACCTTTTTCCTTTTTATCCTTTTTCTTTCGTCTTCCTCTGTACCGTCTCTCTGTGTGCTTTATCTGTCCTCTACGAGTTAGCTGAGGTAAACTCGTTTTACATTACCATTAAATCGGATACGTATATACACCTGCGGCTTAGACCCTCGGATCTTCTTCAACCAGCGAACAGATGCCTGTAGAAAACATTACAGATCTTGTTGTTGTTGTATTGTACAATTCTTCTGCGACAACCTGGTATCACTTAACATCCAGTTGCTTCATACATTCTCGCATTCACATTGGCGCATGAGGATCTGCTGGCATCGATAGATCGGTAAAATATCGATGCTTTTGTTTCTGCCGCATGCAGACCGGATGAAGATGACTCGTACTAGTTTGCTACCGATTTACTTCCACCAGGTAGCTCGTTTAGAATGTAGGGCAATTGTATGGAACAGTACGACACTCGATACTTTATGGTTAATGGTGGTACCGATGCGCACGAATGGTAGCAGGGTCAGGTTAGGCTGGATTTTGTAAGTTCGAAAAGACCGAGCAGACGGCGGGAAATCATAATATTTCAAAAACACACTGATCACTCACACTCTTCTTAGAAACTATTCGTATTATTGTTATTATTTGTTATACTATACTCGTTCGATGACATATTATTTTCTTTCTGTTAATTCTTTCGTTATTCCACGTAAAGCATCGGCCTTGCATTTTGCTTGGCTGTTTGCTGGAATGTGACTGTCTCCGTAAAGAAGAAAAAAAAAAGCAATGTACAAAAGAGACTACAGTTTATTGGAGCGTAAAATCGCCTGAACCAACTGACAACCGAATATACTTTACTCTAAGGTACTTCGTAGCAGTTGCGGTTGAACCATAATTCGGGAAATACTTTTGTCCTTTAAAGGTCCTATAATTCCCTGGATATATTCAATTAAAAAAAAATGAATAAACCCTAGTTATATTTCTTTAAACAAATATACGTACTTATTCCTTCGCACTAAACATATCCGTGAGGATAATATCAAAATAATGCAGTAGTTATAAAAAAATTTTGTTTTTTCGTTTTGTAGAAACGGTAATACGCCGTACGTGGTTTCGATTATTGGTCTGCCAATCTCAAGAACATTTAAAATGACTAAATCTCTCGAACGAGTCTAATAGATTCTTTTTTTATAATCACCAAACACAAATTTAATAAAGCAGCACAAATTGTTGATCTATATACAACACTAGCATTATTACAGTGAAGGTTTCGCCTTTGAAAGCAAGGTTTTCGCCAAAGGCTAAGACAATGCTAGCAGTGCAAGGAGCGAGACCAAGCACGACACCGGACACGAGCTCACGGAACCATCTCGAGGAAGATACCGTTCTTCTCGACGACACTCGCTCTCCCAGAAAATCGTACCAAAGACCGCAAAGAATCGAGGGAACGAACGAACGAACGAACGGCACAGTGGCGCGGAGTCCAAATGGTTGGCACAGTAAAAAAAATAAAAAATTTGACGTGAGGTCGTGCCTGTTCGTACACAGGGCGAAATTATCGTTATGTTTTTCTCACTCGATTAAGTAACAAGTCACGTCACGCGAGCAACAGAAGTCATTGGCCTGACGTAGTTATAAGCACCGCGCGCCAACAAATTGCAATAATTTGCGTGCGCTCTTGTTCTTTTGCTACATCCGATACGTTTTCACGAACGTCTCGCGTCAGGCATATAATACACCTATAGTAAAACCATATGAGAATTATACGGTGACTGAATGGTCATTTGGTTCTTTTCGCAAATGGGTATAAAAGGTGGCAGTTAAAATAAAAAGAAAAATAAATTGCATGAATGGGCTCGTGACTTTAAGTTGGGCTCAATTGTTCTGCACCACGTGCGCTGCACCCGTGACTTATACTAATGGCGTCCAATCAAGTACAGATCGTAAAAAGAGTTCAGTACGCCACCTCCTTATTCAGATTGCAGACTGGCCATTGTCAAGGAATATCTGTTTCTCGTTTTGATTTCGCAGGGGCGCGACGTGAGAGTCGGGGCCTGTCGATTTCTTTTTACCTTGTTTCCCTCGATGCCATTATGCAATAGAGATCTCGTCTGTTTACACATTCCGCTACTAAAGTGTCTGACCACTTTACACGAAGCCGTCGTACGTGTCGAAAATAGGAGGCCGCCGGGTATTTTTGTGATTTCACAAATTCTTTTTTAGACTATCGTCGCACTGCGCACTACGCTTGACTGTCTGCTTTATGTTTATTATATATTATTCGTATTATTAATACTAGACTGTTGACGCACGATCTCTCGTATCTGCAACACTAGAAGACCTTGCTAAAGACTGGACGGTGTGGTGCTTGTGGAGTTGCGAAAATCAGGTTTTGCATTAGTACCTACCGCGTAAGGCAATATCTATGTGTGATTCGTGGTGAAAACGTATAGTGATTCTCAGTAAAATTAAACTGTAGTATTGTAACGAGATTCGAATTTTTATTAAAGCTATTTTTAGAGGCTCGTTTAAAAAAAAAAATTCCAATGCAGTTCTTATTATTGACTGTAAGTGTATACGTAGTTGTCTTGGCATCACGCGATACCAAGAATACTACAGATCGCTTTTCAACACACGGGATCATTGACTGACAGAAATTCGATTTCAATCTTACATCATTTACTCGATACGCGAATTTCGCAAATATTTGTTATTTGCGTTTTCGCACTGGGCTGGTGTGTAACTTCTAACGGTCGAGAATTTTGCGATGATCCAGGGCCATCCCGACCGAAATAGTCAGACTGAAGCATGATGGGTTATATCAGTAGCGCTAGAATTCGCCAGAATAGCGAATGACATCAGTGGTTAAAACGGCAGTAGGCTGGACGAGTATCTGATAAGCAGACGTTTTTTTTTCTTCTCCTCGTGAGTTAAGAGTCGATAACTTTGCGAGTGAATTATTGTTGAGTATAATTTAATGCATTGAAATAAATAATCATGGGAGTGTATATATTGAGCAATGCCGTATAATGGTGGTACTAGAATTACCTTATCGGAAAAGAATGTAATTAACCTCTGTGAATAAAAATCTTGGATATCAGATGATTAACGGCGTAGAACACGAAGACATGAAGCTCGTTGCTTGTTGTACCAGGTAATCATAATAATGATAACGAATGAAAACTTCATACAGAGTGGGCGTATTTGCATATGGTTTCGCAGAACGGAAGCGCATCGATAACCTCGATAACTGCAATCGTGTCACGGTGAATGACATTTATCGTACAAAAAATATTCACATTCCAACACCGGAAGGAAATCTCATTGAATAATACCGTGTAAAGAAATCGAGTTCAAGTTGTCCTACTGGTGCTATCCAATTCTTCATTTAAGTACGATGTTTGTTGAGAACCAATAATTATTATTAAACATATAGCTTACGTATAGTATGTACACATATACATATATACTTTCGAACATTTTTATGCGTATTGGATTAATAACACCCTTGAGCGCGCAACTCCTGACATAAAAGACGTGACGTATTCACCAAGAGAAAAGTATTTGATTGTCATATTGTTGTAGCTGCGTCGAGTCGTGCGTTTCTACTAACTAAGGCCAAATCGAGTTTGGAAAGTTGGCCACTCGCGAATTCGTCAGTTTCTCCCGTTTCAATAGGAAGAAGTTGCATATACGATAATATCAGTAGCAGTCATTGCTAAAAGGGACACTGGAGCCGGAAACGAACCCTTGACCTCAAAAAAAAAAAGAAATAAACCGACCAAACTCATTTACATATATTACATATATACATCGATGTAGTACCAGCAGGTTAGTATCCTGCATTTCACCCGATCAATCACACGAAGTTGCGCAGCGTCATGGGCGCTCTTTCTCCATGAAAAAAAAGACACCTCGACATAGCCTCCCAATAATATCCAAAAATCTCTCCTACTAGGGACGAGTGTAAAATGATGGTTTATAAGTAGCCAGATTAGCTGCGGGAGATGAGAGAGAAAGGAAGAGAGGTAATAAAAAGAAAATGAATGCAGAATGCAGGGGAGAGTGAGGATATGCAGAAGAATGAGCAAAGAAGAAGGAACGTTGTAGTACCGTGCGATATATGTACGTCAAACTCACTTACCTACGACAAACGCCAGAGGCTGTGCCGGTTTTCTTGGTTGGGACGAACGATCGTTCGATACGGGTAGACCTGTTATTATCCGAGAATGCGAAAAAGGAGGACCGGGTGGGCATAACCTCTGGTTAGTTCGATGGAAACCGTTAAAAAAATGATCGGCTCACGCCTCGCTGCTCGCGTTTATACAGGTTGTATAATAAACGGCTTTCGAGGTTTGTAGAGGAGGAGAAACCTTCACCTTCGATGGGATGCGTGCTGAAGTCTTGGATTCCGGGAGCATGCAAGATCGTTAACGATCACCCGTCAACCTCATGTTTTCTGTGCTTTCGATCTAATTGAAAATACCGCCTTGGAGAAACCGGCCGACACGATTCGCTGTCGTGTTGTAACGAGTACATGTGTTGTTACGGATCGTTATTAATAGAAGGTCGTGACTTTAATGGCCGCCATAACAGTACGCGTCAACGACACAACGAAGAAAAACAATAATGTTTATACTGTACGTTAATGTCGTATCAGTTTATTCTCGTCATTTATCTTCTCTCCGTTAATATTTTTAATCATCTGTCATATATTTATATGATATGTCGAGTCATACATACATTTTTGTATTCCCTACAGCTGTATGGTTGTACTTATTGTGAGTTCGGATCTAAGTTAAAGTTGACAGTGTTGACCTGTCACCGATCCAATGCGTCGAGTCTCTTCGTGGAAGTTCGTGAACGCTCGGTCGTGCTCGGCACACTCTTTTTATCCGTGCTCTTTTCCGACCCGTGGCTCCCAGCGGGTCGGCTCATTCCGTTGACAGCTCCCGCACAGTGCGCAACGGTAACGAGAGAGTTTGAAACAACGTCACTCCAGCAATTTTGACAGCTGCCAAAAACGCCTCCTGGAGAGTTATTGCTTTTTCATTGTTTATCTGTCCGAACGCTCGCGTGTTCTCTTGCGCCAGTGACGCAGGCTATTGCTTCAGTTCGTAGGATGGTAAAGCGTCTTCGGCGCATTCATGGAAACACGACAGAGTGAAGTATATGCGGATGATGATTTTACGAGAATTTCTAAGTGTCAAGTGAAAAGAAAAATCGATGTTCGACTCGTGGTTATTACGCAAGTGTACGAACGTGGTGATATCATGACTTGATGATTTAACGGTCGAACAGATGTTGAATTTGAGTGTTTACAATTTGGCGGCCAGCATCAATACAATGGTTTTCGGGAGTAATAAGTTTCGTATAAGGAGGTATGTTTTATGTATTAAAAATGTATATTTTGGTTTTCATTAGAATTACCAATGGTTATAAGCGTCGTTATTTGACGAATGTAGAATCGCTAACGTGGCAGGTTTTACTTTCGATAAAAAGTGCAATCGCACGTGTTGGCATATGGAGTAATTGTGCAATCATGACAAAAGCTGTATATATAGAACAATTTTTAGCGTTGTGCGTTCAATTCGGTGCGATTGATTATTACTCGTTTACTTTGTATCGGAGCTTGATGAGTAAACAATTGATTTATTTTGATACCTACATTAAGATTAAATTCATAATAACCGTCTTTATCGTATGAATCCGATTGACAATTAAGACAATATTTATTTGCTTCTCTCCTTTGAATCGCTGTAATATCGTCAACCGACGCGCTATTACGTCATGAACGGTCGATAATGCTCACCGTCCCTTCTCTGCTCTTCGTAGCGTGACTATTCGAATTTTCACCTCACTACCATTAATATACTACCGGGTTGTGCGGTTACTTTATTTTTTCGACTATTTAGTTCTACGCCACAGAAATAAAATAAGCCAGAACAAAATATTCAATAAATTGGAATGAATCTGTTCGTTTTTTACTGTTTTTCTTTTTTCCTAACTATCATTGCAATTGAATTACGTGAATACGCCGAAAGGAATATTTACCAGAAATCGTTTTAATAAATTCGAAGGAGATCAGTTATGGTCGATGGACACGATCATTGGGAAATAAATTCGTATTATTTTCACCGTACTCCGCGAATCGATTGATCACTTTGCAAATACGCTATAGAACGTGATCTTATCACTCAAAGGTTCACAGCCTGTCAATAGTATGTTGATTACATAGCTTTTCTTACGTGTAAAGAAGATACAAATTAACCATAACATTGATCGAATGATCGATGCACGTTTTAATAGAAAATTCGGTGGCTAACACGTAATAAATATACCTGCTTTAACATATTTTCGATAAAACCGAAATTCATCATTGCCTCGTGATTCGTAACGATATCAATACTCAAATGCAATTTGGTACTACATTATCTGAAAATTAAATGATTTTATGCTACTCCGTCATTATATTTGGTCTATTATCAATGTCATTGTTTAGTAAACTTAATCGGTGGCGTTTGATTACTGGAACCTCTTTCTATGTCCCATAGGTCATTTGTAACCTGATATTATGCAGCATTAAATTTATATTGCATCAAAATCAATTAATTATTGTGATAATTGAACCATGCGAATTAAGAAATAGCGAATTGTCTGTTAATCATCCTTGTTTTATTTTATATGATATGCCCTTTTACCTTGTTACCAATAGCGCCTGAATTTTATTAAACGAAGACTATGGACTAAATGTAAAGATATTCGTGACGAATGCGGGCGATTGATACTTCGAATACGAAATGAACGCGATCGAATAATCAGGTCGATGGAATTTAATCACAATAATAGATATGCCTTCTGTATAAGTCTTATCAGTAGATCTACAGCAAATTAAAATCTCAAACTCGAGAATCAATCTTGCTTGACGATTACGCATCCTATCGAGTAGAATTGACTAAGGAAATCAAACAATCGCAGATCGTGCTAATCTCGTCTATCATTTTTGACCAGAGTTCACTTGCGCTTGTATTCCATGGGCAGATATTTACTTTGCGTACACGTCATTATATACATGGCTGGAACCAACGTTCGCTACAAATCTATCCCAAGCTATTAGTCCAGCAAGTATCCATAGTAGCGGTATCATGCGAGAAACCTGAATGCGTCTAATCAATCATCCATCTAAGCAGGCACAAATATTTTGCCTGTCAAATATCGATTATGTATTGTTAATTAATTAAAATCGCCATTAAGGGTATTTGCAACACTTTTGAAATTTGCCGTATCTATTTGACCACTTTTCGAAGATTAAACCTTACGGAATTATTTCACCGTATTACCGGACTTTTTCAAGATTGCTTAATGATGTCAGCCATTGGATCTCGACCGACTTATCAGCGTTCGATTAACGAGCCCAGGCGTTAATTGCAGTCGCCTTGCACCATAATGGATACCTACCTATCATCTAGTGCAATTTCATACTAGGATCGTACTAATTAATAATAGACATCACGTTCCTGACACGCCCGATATTCTAGTGAAGTCTCTGCGCATTAAGTGAAAGACCTATCAGTTTCCACGAGTCATTAGGCAGATCGAATAGCTTCTGCTAATTAATAATTTCCTGATTACAAGTATCGCATAGATTCACGGGTTAATAGCCACACGATTCTTCATCGACCTTCCATCCAGTAAGAAGATATTCTCTTACTGCATTTTTGCCCTCGGCTCCCAACCCGCGCGCTGTTCGTCCATTAAAAGGACACGACCTAATCCACAAGTCTCTCTCTTTGCGATACAGTCTCACGAGAGTCAAGCATGACTATATACCACTTGGGTTTTTACTTGGCTTGGCATGGATTACTATTCAGCTCGTATTCGCCTCCTAGAAACGCCGCCTTGCTTCTCTATCCGATTCTCCCCATCTCAACTTTTCTTTATCCTCTACGCCTTCCACCGTCATGACCGACGTCCCGAGTCCTCGTCGGTTTGTAATTAATAAAGGTTCTACTTCTCCGGGAAGCGAGATGCTGGCATCAGCCACGTGAATGCCTACGGCCTTATACTAGATGCGTACCGTTTCGCAGGCATAAAACTACGTTTTAGGTTACAGTCATACAAGTACGCTGTACGAGAGCGAAGTGAATTGGCCGTCGTATGTTTCTCTCATCATCGTTCGTCCATCTTTTTCCTGAGACAATGGGCACGAATCATCCTGGAGGGCTCGAGGGGTTATTTTAACACATGGGTAGATATAGCGTCCTATACCAACTGAAAATGAATCAGGAAGATGCGCGCACACAGCTGTCCGAAGTTTGCCCGGTTCCAGTTCCGCCTAGACGTAATTGCCAGTTGTAACGGAGGTACATTTACCGAGGTGATAGAAGAGCGATGGCTGCGGCGTCACCGCAGCCACGATACAGAATGATAGGAGAAGATACCAGGTGATGGGAAAGTGCGCGTGTATACATATTACATTATGTATATAATATGCGCACAGGAAGACTAGAGAGGGAAGCCAAGTGCTCAATGTTAATCCCGTATTAAATATCTATCCTATCCATGCGGTTACAGGACGTTCGAGTAGGCGTTTGCTGTGAGCTGGATCAAGGCTGCTCCCAGCCTCCAGGGGTATACCATATACATGTGTATTTAGATATACGTAGGTACGTACCTATGTACCCTGGCGAAATGAAACATAAATGAAGCAAAGCGATCGTGCGCGATATTACATTCGCTTGGCGGCGATCTTCCCTATGCTGAGTCGTATCAGTGCGCGAGTACTGCATGTAATAGAGATGCTACGTGATTTATATCGCGCACCCGTCGAATGTCAAACTTCCTACGACTGGCCATAAATTATGGGGACTTAATGTCTTTTATTCTGGAGGAGAGAAAGAGGCCGAGCAGGGAATGCCGGCTTATTCGTTATATCTTCTTTTTGGATTTATTCGTGACCCTGGAGGGGGATGGGAAAGTAACGTTGAACTCCAGTGCCGTACGTAGAATGCTATACGTTTTTTTGTATGTCCTAGGAGGGCCTGGCGCGTGGCAATTCCCTCTATTGGTAGAACAATAGTCTCTTTGTTTGAATTGCTCCTCGGCCTAGGTTATACCTGTACAGTTCGTTCGCTGTGTTCTTTCCCACCTTCTACTTCTTCGACTTGGGGCTTCACCTTCTCCTACCATTAACTACCGATTTCCCATCTTGGTATGGCAGTGCTCTTCTTCGGGGAAGTCGGTCTCTGGTGGCAGGGCGCTAGGTGTGCTCTCTTGTCATTATCAAGGAATGCCGACAGAATCATTTACCGTCGTAATTGCTCTAGTGAAATTGAGTTCTTAGACTTGGAGCCCTATGCTAGGCAAGTGTCCACGTTATGAAGGCGACATCGCACGACCTGGAATTTGCGACTTGGTACCAGATTCTATTTTCTGCCTAGCCGAATTAGACACGAGGATGCCTCTGGTTTTCTCTGATTTATACCACTATGGCTGCGTTGTACTACCCAATCAGTAAGCATTCTCGCTATTACTCTTTGCTTGATCGATTTCTTTGTTATTGATTAGCCAGGCGCTCGGGCAACGAAGGGATTCCGTCTGACTCTAAATGCCAGAGGACTTCGTACACTTTCATGGCTTTACTGCTAACGAGCTTGCTTCTGCACTCACGCTATGAGCCATTACGCTAACATTGCACGATGCAAGAAGAAGGAAAAAAGATAACTACCCCAAGGAAGGTCTCCCGTAACAACCCCATTTTGCCAATGTAATTCACGATTCATCTGTACAGATTGAGTAATGGTGCGTAACGCACATATCCATTACCTATGGGTATATTTATATACGCAGTCATAAACTCGTGAACAGAATGCAAAGCGTTACTAACGGAAAAAGATCACCAGATGATGGTGATGGTGATCCCGATCATTGCCATCTGTTTCTCACAGCTGTATATCGGAGTCCACCTTGGCTATCATACCCGGCGTTGCTGCTATAGCATAGTCCCAATGCGAGAACAGCGTGTCTTACCAGCATGCCGACATTAAGTAATGGCCGCCAGTGTACTGCCAATGCATATAGACTCCAGAGTAACCAGGTACAAGTACAGTGCGAGGGCAATCCTGAAAAAAGTGGAACGCTGACTAAATGAGAGAACGCGCGGTATGCGGCTTTTAAATTGTCAGCCATCTCGTAATGGAGCGAGCAACCGGGTACTCGCGGTAACCGCTTTGTTGCCGGTCAGCAAGCTTTTTACCCTCGACTACCAAGAACCTGGACAACCTCCACGTCGCTGCGCAACATCTATGGTTTCCCGTTGAAAGGACGACCCGGCTTACGGTTACGCAGTGTAGTGTATAGTTATAGTAATATATATAGCCATATAGGTTTGTGCTATAGGGACTTTGAGCCATGCGGTCCCAACTTGGACTCGATGTCTCACTCCACTTTGTGCGAATATTGAGAGATTCCTTCTCTTTAAACACTTGAGTGTCACTTATCGATCCCCTGTATATAGATATATGCTTTATCCATTATTTGTAGTTACGCGAGACTGTTTTTCTGGTATAAACAAAAGAAGGTATCGGCGTTTGTTTGCACGTACAATCATGACCCTGGAAATCGAGCGACATATGGCGGACATGAGATCGTTCCCGTCGGGCTGTTTCAACGTTACGATCTCGAATCACGGAGACGGTGAACGGTCTCCATAGATCGGAATCTTGATCGGCGCCCAGATCGACGGGGTTCACCTTGGCTGTGAGTTCGTCTCGAGAAAGTGAACTTCGTGTCTTGCATATGCAAGGAATTCTCGGTTTCCTTGGTAGATGATGAACCTGCATAAGTGTATTTCACTAGACTCGTGCACCGTCAGGAACGTGGCGGTTACTTGGTTTGATAGTTTTTGTATTTTTTTTTTCCCTATAATTTATCCATTTACACCACCCTTTCGAGGAGTTCCTTGTAATTGGTCCGTTCTAAAACATACTTTACGAATGTACTCCTCGCGTGTCGTACAACAATTCTTACGAGTCTGTCGCAAATCGCTCCAGCGAAGAATATGAGTAGTCTCTTTGTATTTTTTCTTTTTTTGAGCGAGAGAATTTTAAAGCTGGACTATATACAGGATCGGCTTTAGTTTATTGTTGGTTACTTATATATACTCGTCTTCATTGCTACAGTTAATGCTGTTTACTGAGCTCACTTTCACGCGGCGGCGTGAAGAGCCAGTAGTCCAGCAATTTCATGAATCATTCCGTCGCCGTAAATTCGAACGTCGTGGCGTCTTGGCTACCAAGAAAGAAAGGAACGTCTTGTAAAAAAACGTTAGGGGTCCAAGGCTCGCGTACAAATCCGCCGCACTTCGCAATAAGTCACTGCCATGTATGGCCTCGGTTTATATGTTCCAACGTATAGTTACTATCATTCGGGTTAAGACAGTTTCAGTGTGATGTAATCATTGTCCCCGTTTGATCCTGCGGAAGGACAATGTTGTCTTGAGATATTGTGTAAAAACACGTGAAGAATTAGAATAGAACGGACTGTGGGTCATTGGATTATCTTTGTCCGAAAGAAATCGACTTATAAGGGACGCCAATGTAAGTTCCAATTGACCACCTACACGATGCCAATTGGTCCATTGCCCCTTGTCGTTCTTTGATTGGACAATTGATTCTGCGAGAACGAAAAGCTTTGTTAGCATTGGCACGTGCCGATGTTTCCAATGAGCGATTGACGATCTTTTTTTATTTCGTCGTTCATTTATCTTTATACGTGTTGCATAAATGTAAACAGTGCTGATGAAGCCGGTAGCTACTGCTTTCCTGATTTCCGATGTTGTTTTCTTCTCTTCGAAATTGTACCGTACAAAATATCAAAGTAGATTATCGTTATGAGACCTTTCGTACGTTTCCGCGTGCCTGGCAAAATTGTGAGAGCACTCGAGTGCTTTCATATTTATATATTATATTTATAGATAACTCGGAAATTAGCATACCTCGCACGGCCATTTCGCGTCGAGTTGGCCGCTTGCCGTGTGCGCTTTAATTACAAAACGTTCCCGTAAGAGAATTCCTTTCACTCTTCAAAGAGCCCCACAGTAGTAATAAGCGTGCTAGCGTGTATCATACTTCGCGAATGTCCGAGGAACTTTGCTATGGCTATTTCAGGGTTACGGGAAGGACTAGTATACGCCGTCTGGGTAGTTAGCTATTTCTAAATTATATACCTACTATTAAAATTACTCTTTGCGTACGTAGCGTAACGTGTAATCAAAGTCGACTTCTTGTCTATATAAAGCTATGCAACTTATTAAGTAATATTCACTTCGCTCTGGATTGACATACTTTTTAAAGTAAACCCGTCTCCGATCACGCGCTGTACTGTTAACAGGAAATATATATACATATATAGAGTCAATCATAACGCGTGTTTCATAAATTCGACCCTCCAAATCTAAACCAGTAAAATCTAACGAGCTCTAATTCTCTAACAGCCATTGATCCCAATAGAGAGAGGATATTCCTTGGATGAAAGCTGCCGATGGGACCTTTCGCGTGAACTAGCAAATACTTCTAATCGTACATATATACATACATAGACACTGTAAAGGGTAATACGCAAACCAACTGTAATGGTGGCAGATAGTACGAACCGCTTCGCAACACACATCATGCTCGTTGAAACGTGGTTCTGATAGGCGCAAGTTAATAATGCTATGCGGGCTGATAAACCGATAGCGATGTTACTCTTCCCACGCTCTGTTACCTTTGTTACGCGTGGTCTGTGCGTTAAAAAAAAAACAAAAGAAAAAAAACTGGCATCGCTCGTTGTGTCGAGAGTCACGTCTCGACGTCGAGAGACTCTCGTTCCGTACGCGATAGACTATCTGTCGGGGCTTTATTAGCTTCCTGACTACGGGACTCGACGAAAACCTTTCCCATTTTTAACATAGAAGAATGTCTTATCGTTCTGGTTTAATTAAAAATTAATAAAAGAATCCGTATAAATCTATTAAGTGTATACGTAACAATATCAACATACTCACTGTATACTATATATACACAGCTGTAGCGGCATATACAGTATACGTCTTATGTGGCTTAGGGCTAATCCGCCTTTGCTCGCCATTATTCATTGTTCTCCTCACATATATCATATGCACCATATCACACTTTGGTTCAGCCTCTATCGCCTTCATTATTACGTAAAATAAATATAACCATCTCGGGATACAGCTGTTCACTCGAATTTACCGGGTCGTGTCGTTGGGTCATGGCTTTATAGGTGTACTGAGGATGATTCCTACAAGTCATTATGGCGCATCTGGATAGAATCGACGTCGGTATGAGGCGACCTAATTCGCTGAATTGACCCAGGGCGCCCCGGACATTCCATGGGGAGAGTAAAAAGCGCTTATTCCGAGAAATGGCATTGATCGCTCCCTTGCGTAAGATCGGTATCTCCTTGTGTGTATACATATGTATACTATGTTCCTAAAGTGACCAATCCTAAAGAGAGTTCAAGGAACTGGTAATTGCTTAGTTCAACTGTGATAGCATCGAAATCGTATCTGTCTTATACATGCAGCATATTATTTGTCGTTTTCATGAAGACTTGGTTGCTTCTGTTCCTCTCTCCTTTTCTCTCGTACCGATCTTTTTTGTCATGCCAGACGAATGCCAAGTGCCCTGGGAAAACTGTACATGACCGTAGGCCTTGCCGTTGCTTGCTCCCGTCACTCATAACAGTACTTTACCAGAGAGACAGTCTTGGGGTTACCGGAGCCATATTGTATGAATTATATCTGTCTTCTGTCTGTACCTATTTCATTCCTAGTAGAAGTTTTATTACGAAATTCGAGGGCCTGTCAGAGGTCTAGAATGTACTGCTTAGTACAGGTCTAGGTCGACCTAAACAGGCTCTGAAGTTGCGGACAAAATTTCTACTAGGGATGTACCTGAAAAGGTAGGGAAATGAATAGATAGTCTGTATAAGTATATGGTATATGACTTTGAGGTTCTGTTTTCTTTTTTTTTTTCTCAAAGTTTACAAGTCGCTTTATTACCCAAACAGGGTGCTATGGACTAATGGACTTATTGCGTAAGTCCCTAATCGAGGTGTCATGTCGACCGAAATTCGTCTGGCGAAGCAGTTAAAGTGCTTTTAGTGTTGCGAAGCGGCGAAGCGCGACTCTTCCGTTAATCCACGACAATTCGTCAGGGACCAAAACTTTCCTTGCTTGTCTCCAATGTCTCCAGTGACATATAATACACGTGACAATGACACTGGCAAATAAAGAATTTATCCAAAGGACGTCTTTCACCGGCTTCAAATCATCGACAATCAAGGAAACTATACATTTCGTCTGTAACGTAATGACAGGGCACTTTTATTCTCAAATCCCGGATCCAGGAAATATACAGTGCAGTTTTCACTTTTTGTTACGAATTTGTAATTCCGATCGTAGTTCGTATCTACTTAATGTATTTCCGCTACTTGTGAATCGGATTCATAAAACGAAACTTGCGAAATGGATACAGAGAGAAGGTTTGGACGTCGCTGCGATCTGCGCGCTATAACTCTTCGTAACGCGTATTAACGCGAATCGTATATTTTTCTCTCATTTAACATTATTTCATATACGCAACGAACCATAATGAATTATTGAATATTCGCCAATTGCGCGTAAACGTTTCTTTAACATATGCCAGCACTGGCATCCATAAATAATTAAGCCTAACCTAAAGCTTATTAACCAGCCTGTTACTGGGTAATGTCGACTTGGATACTATCAGCCACTGCCGAACTGTCAACCTGTAGGTATATAAATATCAACGATATGTAAATTGCACTGAGCTGCGGGCTTGTAAACTGGCTTTTTACACAGTTCGCTTCCATGAAGGCCGACTTAAATCTCTGTGCACTCGCTTTTAAACCTAGACCAGAGTTAATTACTAAGGCGTTGCAATGACCGATCACCGCTCTCAAACCTAACTACTGTCCACACTGAAGAAACGATCGCGATCCTGTGGTATAACAAGATATTATATATGTATACTATACGTGCATGCAACCGAGCTGAAGTCTGTAGAGCATCGATCGACAGTAGGACGTATCTCCATGTAAGCGAGAAGACAGTTTTTCATAGCGGTAACGTCGTCGCTATCTTATTTCTTTCTTTTTCTACTTCAATCTAAAATATACGTGCCATTCACCCGGAATCGCTAATTACCATTTGAGGGGCGAAGGGTGGAGGGGGGAGAGGGCTTTAAGTCTTTTGAATTATCTACTGCTGTTCTCAACTATGCTAATGTGAAAGTAAGTTCAAGGTTGCTGCCATTTTTGCTCTACAGAATAATACACCTTCGAAAGTCGTTGTCGTTCAGCTGGCAACCGAGACAATCGCGAGACAATCGCGAGACTTTGAGATATCGCGACAGCGTCATAACTCCTATATGCCTGTACGGTGTAAGTGGCGCCTGGTGCAGCGACCGATTGTCATATATACGTATCGAATACAGATAATTGTTTCTTATAAAAACTAAATCGACGTTACGTTATGTTAATTGCTCGTGGAAAAGGCGATTAACAAGGGGCAAACAATTATTTCAAAAACTTATACGTAAAAAGGATTTCTCACACGAGACGAAAACTCGTAAGGAAATATACTGGCGATGATTGGCGTTACCATAAAGCATATGGAACTTTCTACGGTGGACGACGATATCGTCGATCCTCACGAACGAGTCTCGTTATCGTGCTTCTCTTTAAGGCGGTTTTCAAACGTGGTATATTATACGCTTCCAGCTACGATGCTAGTGTGCATAAAAGCAGGTCGCATATGTACGCGTGATATACTATTATAAGATGGTATATATGTATATGGGTGTCGGTCGCATTTCCTGGATGCTCTGATTTTATTTTTAGCGTCGATTGATAACTCAAAAAGTGCATTATCTTTAATGGAAATTGTTACCGTTTCCGAGTATAAGATGTCAATGATGTCTTTGAGCATCTTCAAGGAATATTGACCGCGACTCCATAGCGACCATCGCAAGGAAGTAATACGCCTGGACATATTCGGGTCGTAGGACGTGTTTCGAATGGATTTGCTAAGCCGCATCCGCAACGGCATTTGAACTTTAAAGAAATGCCGGATTCCGGCTGGCATGATTTCACGGAGTCCTTTCCACGATTAGAATTTAAACGCGAGCGAGGCCCCATGACGTGCTCGACTTCCTAGGTTTTTACTTTCGTCGAGGTGTACGCCAATGTTACATAGGAATTCATTCGCGGATCGTGAAACGTTCCTCTTGTGTCACGATTATACAAGAATCTCTTGAATGAATCTTTTTTTCTTTCCTTCTTTCTTTATCTTTTTCACTCGCCTCCATTTAACGATCACGGTTGTCACGGAGCACGCGAATAATATTGATATTATGACGACGATGGAATGTCAATGTCAACCTCAATTTCATTGGAAAAGTAAAATCGACATCGTTTGACGTGTGCCTATTTCCTATTGGATCGTTGCCCAAGTCTATTAATAATCTCAGCAAGGAAATTGACTATATAGATCCCCATCCTATTATCATACAATGCTTAAGGCTATGGCGTTTCCGTAATGTACTTTGCCCACGTAGAAATTACTCCGGGCGAACGAACAGATCCTAATCGAGTTTCCATCTGGCGATGCTCCACAAGTGTTTTAAAAAATGTCGATAATCGTATTGGGGTTTATCCAGCCTCTATTGTCTTTATCGTTCTTACGTCGCGAACGGCATTCATTCGGAATATTTATAAAGCGTCGCGCAAACAACTCCGACGCAAATATGAACAAAAGGCATTCCTCAACGATGTTTGGTACGCGTGCACCTATTCTTCATTGCGTTCATCTCGTACGAGTATATTTTACGTACAGCCGAGCAGCTCGTATAACCGGTGTAGTTTGGCACGCAGGAGAGTACAGGCATAGATACACGTGTTTTACAAGCGTCCATGGGAGCGACGTGCCGTGCGCTAGAAATTATCCTTAATCGTTGAATATCAAAGTCGTTTCAAATTTATGACTGGGAGTCGCACGCGATACTGTCTGGGTCCGACTTTCACAGAAATGACCCACTAGACTGTGACAAATAATATCCATCTTTCGATTACGTACGCACGGACGAGTATAACAAATATGCGAAATACTCGATGCATTGTCTTGTAATATTTTTCTGTTCAATGCATTCCTTGGAGTCGCGACGAGGAAGGTTGAGAACACGGCTGAATCCTCAATGTCAGCTTTGCGCATCTTCTCTCGCCGACTGATCCTTTCTAACATATTTTCGGCTAATTGGAGGGACAATTGGTATACGCATTGCGCGACGTCTCTCGTCTTCGGTGTGTCGTTCATTTTGTGAATTCTTTCAAGCGGCTAGATCTATTCTCCTTCGCTGATATTGAAATCATGAGATGCATCGTAGCGTGGAATCTACTGAAGGAATTTTGAGGAAGAAAAAGAAAGGCTGTACGTTCATCGTTGCGTGTGATAGTCATAATTCTTAATGTACATATATACAGGGCTTTGTTTGATGAATGAAATTGCAATGCTCTTATACCGCGTAATAACAGTATTATTAATACCGTATTCTATTTCTCATTTTGCAGGAGCCAATCGAAGGCATCCTATTTGGCGTATAGGAGAGAACGTGGGGCACCTGATAGCGAAGGAAGTTACAAACGCACCATGTCTCCTACTGCAAGATTGGACGATTGGCCACCACCTCGGGATAGGGATGATCCTGTACTTCTCAGGGTGACTCCTCATCATCCTCATCCACTTCATCATACGGAACTACCCAAATCGCATAGTGTGGATGCACTTCATCATAGGTTGGAGGAAAGGACCGCTCATTCTGTTGAAGTGATCAGTAAATTGTCTCACGATCTCAATAAGAAGCTGCAGGCTAGCGAAGTACGCAGGGGTGAGACTAATAATAATAATCTGGAGGAGCGACATGATTCTGGAGCAGGGGATGTTGAGAGGAAGGAGAGACTGTCGCCGCAGAGCGTCGAGGTCCTGAATGATAGGAACAGACAGTTGGAGAGAGAACGAAGAAAATTGGCTGCCAGCTGTGAACCTTCCGTTGGGCAGAAAAGACTTTTGGAAAGGGAGAGTCTTCTTAGTACCGAGGATTTTTATAGAGAAAGAACGTCGACGATTGAGATGACTTCACAAAATGTGGAGATGTTGAATAGACGCAATGCGACTCAAGTCGAGAGAAGAGTTCAAGAGGTCAGGGATAAGGTGGAGAATGTTAGATTGCAGGGTGAAATTAACGTGGATACCAGGCCACCTCCTGTTATTGAAAAACCTCCACCACCTACGACCTCACCACCCAGGACACCTGAACTAGAAAGACGAGACAGTCCTGTTATGAAGACTGGAGCCGTTCCACGTAGATCTGGCAGTTGTTCTAGCTCTTCCTCAGGAAGATCAACAGAACTCAGGACGTCTCCTAGTACTCTACCATCAAGATCATCTCCGAAGACATCACCACTCAACTCACCGACAAGAACTGACCCTAGACTTCCTGAAGGAAGTAATCCTATCGAGCTCATAAGTATCTCCTCCAGGAGGAAGGTTTCCAGTCCAACTCAAACTGACAATAATAGCTCCCTAGATACAATAAGTTCACCAGGAAGCTCGTCACCTACGTATACTAAATCAAGCCAAACTTTAGAAAGTGAAATCTCCACAAAGAAATTCGAGGCTACGTTCTCCAGGACGAGCAGAACTTCCGTCTCCCCGACATCCACGATCTCTAAGTCTTCCTTATCCCCAAGAACAACCCCCGTAGATCCTATTCTGATAGAAGACAAGTCAACGACCACGTCACCTTGTGTTTCACCGCAACCTGGAATCGAGGGTCTCACGCTGGTTCAAAGAACAGAAGTCGTGTTGCATATAAACGCAGCCACAAGTGACGCAGCATCCCAGACTGAGGTACTCTCCGAGGAAAACGCTCTTAAGAACAAAACCACATCAGATCCAATACCAGAACCAAGAAAGAAGCTTCCAGAAGAAATCGAATGTGAAGAGCTCAGTCGGGATCTTGCCAGTCAATTAAATCCCAATGACAAACTCGTGCCAATTCTTGGTGAGCAAATATCTTTTCTACATTTATTTGTCTCTTTGTTGGTTCGAAGCCTGTGGCTTTTTATCATTCTTTCGAGAACTGTTTCACACCAATGCGGATTTCGACCCGAGTAAAAGACTTCCACCGTGAACAATGGCGCAAGACGATTTCTGTGTCTCAGTCAGCATCGTTCATTGTTTCGTTACGCGTGCTTTTCAATGAGCTACGTGTCGCTCTTGCAGAAATCCTCCGAAAACTTTAATGCAATTTACCAATAGGATCGTGCCCGGGCCATTTGACTCCAGTCAGTTCGTGACTGCTGGTTTTCAGAAGACAATTGAAAAACAGAATTACTTATAGAAACTGGAACGCCTTTAGACATCAGTATCTGGTAACATCGACCTGCCTTTGTACCAGTTGAATACGGAGTGACACTAAAGTCATTTGAATACACGTTTAAAGACTGCAATGAAAGCGTAATTTCGCGACGGTAGTTGGGTCTAAATACTGGGTAGGCAAAGAGAAAACGAACCAATTGGTAATTATCCACGAGTGATTCGACGTTACGGTGTAATCGTTCGACTGTGTTAAAATATTACTTGGCGAAAACGCATCGGTACAAGAAAAATCTTGTTTTCATGAAAACAATTCAAAGAAACTATATACCTTGGCTCCTTTTTTTACGATACAAAAAAAGAGAATCTCATCATCCTCTCACGATTCGTCCGATCAAAGGTCAAAGTTGCGAAAGGTCGATCGGCGTGTAATCGAATGCTACTTACGATTCCGATCGCATGAACCGTAGCCGATTGAAAATACTTAAGGAAAAAGGTAAATTTATAATCCATGATCGTCAGTTCACCAGCACGATGTTGTTTCCATCGACGAGATAGAGAAGCGACTTCGAGAACCGGCATGACGCACGCTAATTAAACGGCTACTAATCCATTTCAAAGAGACCGGATTCCCGCAGAGTCAATGGGCTCTTTCGATTGGGTGGGAACGATCGGAGAGAAATTTTACGTAAACAAAAAAGCGAGACTCGAAAACCTGGTGAAAATCGAACGCCGGGAGAAAATGACGGCAAGGAGAATCCGTGAAATGAATTAACACCGGGGTACCGGATTACTGACAGGATAATTAATTTCTTTTGATTCCCGGAGTTTTATACGAATTGGCCTCAATTAATTGATCAAAAATCATTTTGATTAATTCCCATTATTATTTTAAGTCAGACGTTCTTGTATTCTCTAAATTTGCCGTATTCTATATATACCTCTTCGTTTCTCTCTATGATGATCCTATAAGACTAATTGGGATTACGGACTCCTCGAATAGACTTCTGTCGGCTCCGTCACGGCCCGCGTAATACGTGGCTTTGTGTGCAGCCGTTTGCATGTGCAGTCCCATATGCGTTGAGAATTGATCGTGCGTCGGAGCGACGACCCTTTATTTTAATAAACGCTAACCTAATCAACGACAGACTCTGTTATTCAATTAACTGTCGTTATCCGTCGACCTCGCGACTATACCATATTTCTCTATAAATGTTTCTAATAGAATTTACAAAATAAATAATCTTTCCCTTTGTATTTTTTTCCCCAATAGTTCCAGCGCCAGAGCATAAGAAACCTACGGACTACGTTTCCGGTTTGTTCAGAGTGGAAGCCACGATTCAGCCACGACCGAGAACACGCCTGTCTTTGGAAGATTCTGCAATCTCGACCCCGGAAAATTCAATGGACGAAGAGAAAAAGTGAGTTTTTCTAGAAAATAATTGACTTGCGAGTGCAATTCAATTTAATCAGTGTATAATACATATCGAGAACGAACACGGAATTCGTTGAGGAGGTCGAGGTCGAAGGTCACTCAGGTAGTTTCAAGGAACTCTCCCAACGCGCGGCACACCCTAAGGTCCCTCATAACAATGCGTATCTTACTTTTGTATCCACCCACTATACCTTAAGCATCGCGATAACCTTGCGATTCTTTGCGTGCGACCGTTCGCCGAAGGAGGAGGTCGACCTTCGTTTGGATTCTTTCTTTTCGGTCTGGTTTCCTTTTCTTTTTATGTTCATTCTTCCTTTTTAAACTATCCTTCACAATTTCGTATGTCTTCTTATCCTAAAATAGTAACTTCATTCTCAGGTTATTATTACACCCGAAATCATTCGTGATCGAAAACGATCCGAGTCTCTTTCACGGGACAAATTAGACGCATGTTATATCGCGTGTACTTTTCGGGTCGCTCTTACAAAAATTCATGAAAACCACTAATCGCCTCGCAGTCAGTCTCTCTCTTTATTCGGCATATATTTGGCATGTCGGATGTGCGTGAGTCGAGTTAATCGACGGGATGACGGATCGTCAAATGCTACAACGGCCACGTGCCCGGAAAATATCCCGTGTGTTGTAAACAGTCCGAGTATCTACCTTCTCAAAGAGTGACGCATAGCACGCACACATGCTCCTCCCCTACCACGCATTAACGCTCACCGATTTTATACGGCAATTTAATTGTCTGTTCAATGAAAATTATCCTACGTACACTGTACAACGAAATATCAGTTTGAACAAAATGATGATAAGTTTTTAAAAAGTAGACAATAAAAATTAAGAATTATTACTGATCTGTCGAAAGAATTGATGTCTTTAACTCCAACGTGGCTCACTATTTTCTCTATGTAATGTTTAACCGTTACTATTTTCCCTTGCGTTTTTTTAAATCCATTGTACCAATGCAATGCCTGCGGTTTTTCACTATCGCAGAAATCGAGCGTTGCTTTTCTATGGAGCGACAACTAAACGCCACTTAATTGTCACGGGACAATAGTTGTTCCGCCGTGGCTAAGGAGAAAGTGCAGGAGGCACGGCGTGTTGCGCAACACGGCCATAAATGATATTGTCAAGTCGAGTTCTCTCAGGCATTATTATAAACGCACTAGGACTGGCTAGAGGGGATATACGAATTATTGCCAGTCTACGTACGACCATTCATGCCACTCAGACGGGATATAACGTGACGGCTCACTAAATTTCTTGACGGATTTTCAAAACGTGATATATCAATTTCGCAATATGCTTCGACGTCTGGACGTCCTTGCTACCAGTGCTGCCGTTATTCTCGATCACGTCCATCGCGCTTGTTGATTCACGCATGACTCATTTGTCCATTTGTATATTGACGTAATCCTATTCGCAAGGAACTACGAAATCGTCCATGAGGATGGCACGAGAGCATTTTGTGAAACGTGATAAAAACTTTTCTAGGATTGAAACACCCTCGATACCTTCGACGCCCACGACGCCGTCCATGACGGATCCTAGCAGCCCTTTGTCGCCGACGTCGGCGTACTTCACTACCTCCGAGGGCAAGGCGCGTTTTCTCACCAGATATTCGCGCGACGTGTCCGAGGAAACTGGAACAAATGGTACCGATGATAGTGGCGTCGCGTCACCCGTCCTGGTGACGGATAATTTGGATCTCAAGCAGAAGAAGGTATGACCTGTAAAATTTGTGTTTGTTTTCTTTTCTTTCATGGGAAGTTTTGCGAGGTTTCTTTTGAATTTCAGGAGGAACTGGTGATACGGTTGGACAAGAAGCTGGTGGTCCTTAGGGCGGAACAGGAAGCCGTCAGAGAGGAGGGCGAAATTAATGAGGCGCTGGGCGCCAGAGTCGCCACTCGTGTCACCGCTGTTGCACGTCCTGCTGAAGCTTCTAAATATAGGCTGCACGTTGAGGAAATTGGCAAGATCACTAGTCTTCTTTTGGGACTTAGTGGAAGACTTGCTCGGGCTGAGAATGCTCTCTATGGGATGCCAGCTGATCACGCTGAGAGGGTAAGATAGTTTTTTAAATTTTCATTCACTTGTACATTTATGGATTAGGAATCTTCCTCTTCTATTGCATTATGTGTATTATGGTGTAAATGGATTATTTATTCAATAGAAAATTCTGGAAAGCAAACGTGACAAGCTGATTGATCAGTTGGAGGAGGCGAAGATCCTAAAGAGCAACATCGACAAACGTAGCGTCAACGTCTCGGCAATCCTGGCAAAATACCTGAACGACGAGGAGTTCGCGGACTATCAACACTTCATCAACATGAAAGCAAAGTTGATAATGGACGGTCGTGAAATTCAGGACAAGGTGAAGCTCGGCGAGGAGCAGTTGGCAGCTTTGAAAGAAGCGATCGACTAGTCTATAAAAATATTTAAAAACCGCTACACGCGAACTCCAAAAGTATTAATAATCGAGAGGAACGTTGATCGATCTCCTGGTCGTATCTGTTATACGTGCATTTAAGTATCTAAACCCATAAGTGAACGAGATGAACCTTAATGAAGAGGAGCATACAGATTATTCAAAGACGTAATCAAGAGCGTCGTCTTCTAGGCGAACCACGTGCATGAACTTTAATTGCTTGATTAAAAAAGTTATTGCCGCGATATTCTGTGTCGTTCGGATATACACGAATTGTACCTACGTTTTATTAGTATATAAGACAGTCAAGTTTCGCATTTTGATTCATGGCAGATACTGTAATCTTGTTCTGTGATTCCCGGAAGAACATTTACAGTGCCTAGTCCTTTAGGGTTGCGTCGTTCTTACTACAGCTATAGCCCGGTGAGCCCTTGGATTAAATTATGCACATACCGAATTGCGATGTTTATCTGTCAGATTCGAATTACTCAGAGGCCATGACCTTACGTCAGATCTTTCTGGACGTGTGTTGTACCGATGGATCTTTGTCAGGAGTAGTACATGATTTGTAATGAGATGAAAATCCGAAAAGCCATCACCCTTTCGCAGGAGATTGGAACACGTCACCGGACGGTGTACGTCGTCGATGTAAATAAATTATGAATAAGAGGATGCAAATATGTCTATATATATATATTTTATATACGCGTGAGTAGTATGATGAAAGATTGCGAAATTATATTATTTTATATTATCATTGCGATCCAGTGACGTTCTTCTTACTTATTCACTCGTAAATATCTATTTCTTGAAGATTATTTTGTCACTAGCGATTTGGATATCGAGAAAAAATTGATACAGATCAAAGTATGGCGACTGACTACGATTCATCCAGGTACGCCGATCTTTTCGTAATTATCACCTAGTACGTAGATCGAAATTTATTTATTATGCACTAGGTAAGAGTGAACCTAAAATTAGGGGGAGTATCATGTCTTAATGAAAAGTCGAATGAAAATGGTATGATTTATAAATTTCTTTAAAGAATCAAAGAAAATCAAAATTCTAATATATTACACACGCGAGTACGTATTGCACGCGCGCATTCATTCTCTTTCTAAATATGTGTACTTGTTATATATACATTTTGCCTCGGATATCTTTTGTAAAACTGTATTTATGGTGTTAAAAGGACGCAAGTCCCGCGGGTTAAGTTTGGGCTAAGTCTCTTGATGCACCGTGTTATTGCGCGTGTGATTTCCGGTGCAATAATTATCGCTGTACAGGACGAAATCCAGGATGGATCCTTAATAACGAAGTGACAGGATCGACCTGGATTATTCGGCAAACTCTTTATTATTATTATCCCTTTTCTCAATTTCTGCCAGTAGCCTTTTATGGTCTATTTAGTGTCCATATTTCAATTTTTTTTTTAACATGGCGGCTCGCGAAAGGGATTATATTTTCCAAGGGTAATAGCCTTATGCGAAAAGGACAAGAGGATAAGTCATCGTGTTACGACGCTTGGCGTCCATGTGCGACTCACGCCTTGCCTTTAAAATCGTGGTGCCCTCTTGTGTACACGTGTGATATGAGGATAAGGTAGTAAGAAAGTTCGGTCTTTATTTTTCATGAAATGTCTATTCGTTATGAAACGATGTATAAAATGGCCGGACTATCGTTATCTGTATATAAGTAGAATTAAGTCGTTAATTGCAGATGCAAACATACGAACGCATACAACGAGGCATATTTTACGTTTTGTTATAACGCCACATCCCACGTACCCTGTCCTCTCGGGGTCCTAATGGACCCCAATGATGCTTGTGATCTTTATTACTTCTATAATTAAGCCGCGATCGTACACGATTATATAGGATCTTGTGCGATCATCGGTTATCCCCACGAAATTTTATGCCTTAAGTCATTCTCCGCGAGGATTCCTTTCAGTACGTTTTTTTTGAAGTTTTGGTTATTAATTTTTGTCTTTTGCTCGAGTTTTACCGTAGATCTTCGGATAATAATTTCTCTTTGTTTCGTTCTTTTGGCAGTTCATTCGTCTCGATTCCAAATGAATTTCGACAACGAATGCGGTTCTCTTCATGCGTTTTACTTGTGAAGATGGAGATGGAAATTTTTCGTAATTCTCGAGGCATCGGGATCCTCCGGTTTTCTTGAATTCAGTAATGAGACATTTACTGTAATCTCAAGAATCGCGTGACGGAATCCACGTTTTGTATTCATATTCTCTCTTTCACTCATTCATATGGAAATTAAAGTCGTTGAAAGTTCTCATTTACTTTGTAATTCTTGCGCGTCCTTCGCCCATTCGCGCTGATATCGCGTTTTTATGGCAGTTCTTATTGTGGTTTTTTTTTCTTTCTTAAAAAAATCATGTAAAGCACGGCAAAAGGCAATGCAACGTAGTAAGCTTTGCAAAATGGCGAGAATGGACGGCAGCGAGGATTTCGCGCGCGACGACTAAGACTGAGCATAGGGCATAAAATTTTCCGTAAAATAGTCAGTTTTTGTTCCTCGTTTCGATGTTTGTAAATCCACGCGCGTTCCAATTCGCAAACAGCGCCTTGTCGAAGGTCGTGCTTACAAGCAGCGAACGGTCAGATAGTTTGATTTCGATAGAGCTACGCGGCTAGAATTGTACATAATGGATTACATGAAATATGGTGCTCTGGATTTATTTTTTACATCAGAAATATTCCATTAATTCGTAGGATTATCGATGATAAGGACAATTAATATTTAACGCATAGTCGACGTCCCTATCATCTTTTTTGCCTTGAAATCCTTGATATATAATAAAATGAAAGAAAATGAAGACTTTCCCCATGAAATATCCATAACCTTCTATGCATGTGTGTATATATATATAGAGATATATATAATATGTGTTTACGCGATGTCAACCCTTAACATTATAATTCTGTCGTCGCTCGGGCGACACTAGATTGTCGTAGTCTGACAGCATTATCATAACGATGTATTATGAAACATACAATAGCTACCTTCTCGAGCTCGCTTACAATAAATAACACGTTGAAAATTAAGACACGGCATTTCCTTCTATGAAATTTGTTTCCCATTACTTAATTTTGATGATCAAGAGCTTTACAAAATTTA